>CAWUFW010023578.1:0-73168 GCA_963921515.1 Calotriton arnoldi
CCACGCTTTGTAGGTCTTAAAGAGCGCGGGATTCCCTCCGCCAGTGACGGCAGCCAGCTCTCTGTTTTTGCCCTCCTTCTTCTTGACCAGGCTCTTGACGTCATTCCAACGTTTGTTGATCTCGACTCTGTTCCTGGGCAGGGTCCCGACTGCATTGACCTGGTCTACGATCCGGTTCCACATTCTGTTTCTGGTGGCTAGTGGTGTGTGCTGGACCATGTTCCCATAGATTTGTGGGTACACCTTGATGATCTCGTCGACCATGACCGTCAGCTCAATGGGCGTGAACTTGGGCATTCTTTGTGGTGCCATGGTGTTTGTGGTGCTGGTGCGGTGTGTGTTGTGTAATGTGCAGGGGTTTGTGGTGCCGGTGTTTGGTGGTGGTGGTGGTGGTGGTGGTTGTGATGTGTGCGTTTCTGTGGTGTGCTGCTGTCCTTGCTGTGTCACTGTGTCCTCTCCTCTCCTCTCTGGTTTGCAATGTAGCAAGGGGTTGTGGTCTGTGGGAGTGCTGCTTTTGTACTCACCTATGTGGGTGTGTCCTCATGGTCTGTTGTTTTCAGGTGTGTTGTGTCTGGGGTTCTGGCCTTTGTATTTTTTGTTTGTCCGGGGGGATGTTTTCGGGATATGTACTGTGCTTGTGTATTTGTGCGTGCCTTGCTGTGTGGACTTGTTGGCCATGTTGTGTGCTATTGGTTTTGTGTGCGGATGGTTTCTGTGCAGGTACGTGGGCGCCATGGCTTCTGCCGTGTCGCTTCTCATCGGCGTTGTTTGCGCTGGCGGGCGGTATATTTGTGGTTTTTCCGCGCTCATGTCGGTGCGATCGTAATCTCACGTGCGGTGTGTCGGCCGTGAGGGCGGGCGGTTTTGTGTTGTCGTGCGTGTTTCCGTCCGTGGCGGGCGGTTTGTCTCCGACTCGGACGTTGGCGGGCGGTATTTTGTGTGCTTTTCCGCCGATGGCGGTATTCGGTTTGTGTAATCGTAATGGCGTGGTCGGTGTTCAGGCGGTGTGTGCGGGCGGATTTTTGCCGCTTCCATGCCTGGCGGTGTTATTTACGCCGGGTATCGTAATGTGCCCCATAGTTTGTTAAAATATTGAATTTTTAAATGTCTTAAAAGTAATGTAAAATAATTAAATAATGAATATAATTAAGTAAAACATACTCAAAAATACTTAAATAACTTTAAAATTAATAAATAATTAATGTAAATTAAAAAAAAACATGCATTTTTATTTTTTAATACATATATATGTTAACTTAATAATATTAAAAAATATTCAATATTTTTAGTGTTGGATAGCGGGAGGGTAAAATGTACTATTCCCACTCCAGTGAGTGAAACAGTAGGGAAAGCGTTGGATAGCGGGAGGGTAAAAATTGCTATTCCCACTCCAGTGAGTGCAACAGTAGGGAAAGTGTTGGATAGCGGGTAGGTAAAAATTACTATTCCCACTCCAGTGAATGCAACAGTAGGGAAAGTGTTGGATAGCGTAGGGGTAAAAATTACTATTCCCACTCCAGAGAGTGCAACAGTAGGGAAAGTGTTGGATAGCATAGGGGTGAAAATTACTATTCCCACTCCAGTGAGTGCAACAGTAGGGAAAGCGTTGGATAGCGGGAGGGTAAAAATTACTATTCCCACTCCAGAGAGTGCAACAGTAGGGAAAGTGTTGGATAGCGTAGGGGTAAAAATTACTATTCCCACTCCAGTGAATGCAACAGTAGGGAAAGTGTTGGATAGCGTAGGGGTAAAAATTACTATTCCCACTCCAGAGAGTGCAACAGTAGGGAAAGTGTTGGATAGCGTAGGGGTAAATATGACTATTCCCCCTCCAATGAGTGCAACAGTAGGGAAAGTAATAATTTAATAATTAAATATCTATAAATTAATTAGCAATACCAATAAAAAATTAATAAACATTAATTACCAATTACAAATTATTTAGTAATTAGTTAATTATAAATAGCAATAAATATTAATTATTAAACATTAATTACCTATCAATAATTAATTAACAACAAATTAATTTTCAATGCCAAAAATTAATAAGTAATACAAAAATATTATCAATTAATAATTAACAGTAAATTATCAATACAAAAAAATAATTTCAATAATTACGTAATTACAATTACAATACTTCCCACCCTATTCCCCTATAAACACACAACCCGCTCCGAATAATAAATTAATACAATTAATATAATTATCAATTAATCAATTAATAAAAATTAATTACCAATTAATAAAAATTAATTACCAATTAATAATTAACAATAAATTATTTATCAATACCAATAAATAAAAATAAATTATTACATATTTACAATTAAATTAATTCCCACCCTATTCCCCTATAAACCCACAACCCGCTCCGAATAATAAATTAATACAATGAATATAATTATCAATTAATAAATTAATAAAAATTAATTACCAATTAATAAATTAACAATAAATTAATTATCAATACCAATAAATAAAAATAAATATTTACTTAATTACAATTAAATTACTTCCCACTCTATTCCCCTATAAATCCACAACCCGCTACAGAACTAAAATGCAAAATTAAATTAAAAATAATTAATAATTCCTAAAAATTAATATTTAATTTACTATAATTAAATTACTTCCCACCCTATTCCCCTATAAACCCACAACCCGCTACGGAATTAAATTACGCAAAATTTAAATAACATAAAATTCTTTACTTTAAAAAAATTCAAACATATATTACAAAAATAATACATACTTTTAACACATATACTAACACTTAAAACACTATAAAAAAAATCGATATTTTTAACAACTATATTATGACTGTCGATATTACTAACTTCGATATTATGAAAATCGATTTTTCTTACCTGAATTTCGATATTCTGCATTACTATATTTTTGCAATTCGATATTCTGTCCATTATATAAAAAAACCTCGATATTCTGTCCAGTCGATATTTTTTTTTCGATATTGTGACTAGTTACCCTCATTTACCTATATCCAAGGTGGCATTTGATGCATTGCTGTACTTCTACTCCTTTGTCCTGTGTCTTTTATTTATTTTGTGTTTGAAAAAGAAAACCAATAAAGTTATTGAAATAAAAAAAAATGAAATTTGAAGTCTCACGCATGTACACACACACACACGTTCCACCGAATGGAGGCTGAGCTCGTCTGAGAAGACAAAATGGCACCCAGCTCTGGAGCTCACCTCTCCTCCACTATCAACAAGCACATGCAGCATTGTGGGTCCAGAATTGCACAAACATCACCAAAACTTAGCAAGGCCTATCTTTACGTCCCTACACCCACTGTGCAGCAAGAGCGAGTATGTGAAAAATTGATTAAAATTAAAAATAACGTCCATGACCTACAGACTACCACCATGCTACATGCCCAAGCACAGTAGCGTAACGTTTATACCAAAGACATCAGCACAATCACAAATATTTCTGTGGCTCTGAAAGGGACCCAACACCTCCTCTACCCTCAGCAGAACGATTTTAAAAGAGGAAGACATTTGGCATTAATTTACCAGCACAAAAAAACGCACACAAACTGATTTTACAAAATGGAGGATGAACACATGACTTGGCAAGAAAGGAGGTAGGAAGAAAGAGAGCAAGTGGCTGCCGGCTTCACCACACATTCCCACCCCCTCACCAACAAACACATTCATAAAAGAAAAATGATTGCACAAAAGCACCTCAGATTTGGCATGAAATCCCCATCCACAGGCTCTTAATGCCCCCAACACTGCAGCAGCAAGAATATAAAAAATCGAATAAAATTCATTACAATTGAGAAAAACATCTTTGACCTTCAGCGGACTAGTTCACCAGGCCCCAAACAGTAAAACACCCCAAGATAAACCGTAATATTGGACACAAAACACGGGAAATGATGAGCTATATCCCCAGCCCTTCACTCGGCCAAATACCCATTAACCTAAGGGTACAAGATTCACTTTTGGCCCCACTCCATTTCTCCCAAGATGGTCCTGACCTGGGCCTGCATCCACATTTCGCATGTCCTCCCCCAACACCCACCAAATATACAAAAATGCATATATAAATAAAATAAAAAAATCCCCAAACAGCAAAAATGGATCATTGGTGGTGATCTCTCTCAGCCTCAGACCATCAGTTAGAAATAAGTTGCAAAGAACTGATCAGACTCAATTCTAAAAAATACAAGGGATGATGCACCAGTGTGCAGACAAAAAGGTGATTTATTTTTTCGCAACAGTAGCCAAATACAAGATAACCTGACTCAAAAAGAGAAGTGTTTGGAGTATAGGAAAAGGAAGTTGCTACTGTATGTCCACTAGCCTCAATTTGTATTGCACTGTCACTGCAATTAATCCAATTTCTGTAAGCTTGCATGTCAACATTGTTTGAGCACCCCACGTGGCATGCATATGCTTTGACACAGCTCCTTAGATACTTTTGTATTTGAAAGAGCTCCTGCTGTATGTGTGTGCGGTTCGAGGGGAAACAGTTGGAACAATGCGGACAGAGACACACGTGTTCCAGCATCTATGCCTTAACCACACATATGCGTGGTTAAGGCATTGCATGGTCTAGCTGCTGCTCTGCGGAAGCAGGAAGGATTGGTAGAGAATGCAGTGAGGTAAGCGGGGCTGGGCCTCGGGTCGGGTTTTCAGTGGATGGGAGTAGTTTTTATGGGTTGGGAGGTAGTTTTTAGGGCTGTGGGGGTCAGGTAGTTTTCAGGGCGGGGGGGTCGGGTTAGTTTTCAGGACTGGAGGGGTCAGTTAGCTTTCAGTGTTGTGGGGTCGGGGTAGTTTTCAGGTCTGGGGGGTCAGGAAGTTTTTACGGCTCGGGTAGATTTTAGGGCTTTGGAGAAGGCTGGGTCGTTTTTGGGGCTTAGGGGGTCAGGAAATGTTTTAGTGCTTGGGGAGGGGGGTTGGTTTTTAGGAGGAGGGGGTGGTTTTAGGTGTCAGAGCAGGGGCTTGGTGGCTGTTCTAGGGCTCAGGGCGGGGGCAGGGATCAGGATACTTTTTAAGGTTTGGGGGCAGGATAGTTTTGTTGGGCTCTGGTGGGTCGGGGTAGTTTTTCGGGCTTAAGGGAGGACAGGGTAGTTTTTAGGACTTGGGGGGCAGGGAAGTTTTTAGGGCTGGAGGAGGGGGTTGGTTTTCAGGATGGTTGGGGTAGGTCTCAGGGCGGGGGGCAGGGTTCGGGGGGTAAGACTCATCTTATAAATCTTAACCATGGATATGTCTTTTCCATACATGCCTTAACAACACATATTTTGTTGTAATGGCATGCCTGGTAAAGGCTTATGCGTGGTTAAGACCTCATGAAACCGAAATGCGTGGTAAACGCATGCATGGTTCCATCACACAACCCAGTTAGATTAATGTTATAAAATCATGAATTTCGCATCTCATGCCTAAGTCACATTTCCAATATTATGGAAGATTACACCGGTATAATAAAATCACATGTGAATCTAATGGATCCAAAAGCACACATGATCTGGAGAATTGTTCTTTGTGTATTACAAAGTTACAGAAGATGGGATTTGATGGGAGTATATGTTTGCTATGTACATTTCCTGACACTTCTGTATGTACATGATAGAGAATAAACAGTAACACATTTTTATGAAGTCGGTATCACGAAAACAGACTGTGTTTATGCACAATGCAAGAAAATGGATATGGTTGATATTTCTGATTCGTTTGCATGTTCCGTTTGTTAATTGACCCATGTGTATACGCATACATGTGTATGAATGTTGACTGTGACCAGTATCATGAATGCCATGCAAATTGTGAGATTCCATATATGGTGAGTCGTGTGGCATGTTGCCAGATAAAAATATACGTTTTCAGTTTCTTTTACGTGTGAATCCATGCATGTAATTTTTCTGTAGTATACGCTGTACTCTGGTACAGGTTTGACATCAATCTATATGCCATAACATTAAATTAAATGCCCATGTGTGGATTTCTTCAAGGCATTATCAGTGGTATGCAGTGTTCTCTCAATCTGAATTACAACATTGACCAATTACAAAGTGGATCTGCAACAACAGTGAGTTTATTTACAAACTTGCATGGATATCAGAAGTAAGCGCTTTAATGAGACTGTAATAAAAGACACCGAACTCCTTCGCCATAGTTCTGAGGCATAGGTTACCAGCCTCAATCAACAGAAGCTAATGTGACCAAATTTGTGGACATGGTAATTAGAATTTTCACATTCCCCTGTAGATAGGACTACAGTGGAAATGAATCTTCCTCTTTTTGGGGTTTGCTTGCGGTGAACACTGAGTATGTCCTTTTATGAAGCATGATTGCCTCTCTTTAAGGATGGTGGGGAGTAGTAGCTGAGGAGGCCACAATTTGGTCAGAGGGGATTGGAACTCTTTGTAGAGTTGTGCCAGCATCATCCCCTAGGAGGCGGTAGTGCTAGCCTGCCAGATGAGATGCCACCACACAGAATAATGCTGTCATGCCTACCACTGCTTCCATCAGTCATTTGATATCACACCCCAGCATCTCACTCTCCAACCTACTGATTTTATAATACCCCCAATAAGCTGGTGCATCTGCTTTCAAGATGATGTTTTGTTCGACTATCGGTTCCTTGATGTCCTTGAGGTGAACTTTCTTCCCTGTTCCAAGGTCATCAGCTGATGCTCCCATAAGCATGCTTCAACATGATCAACGGGGAAACAGCTGCCCTCATCCTCCTGGACCTCTCCGCGGCGTTCGACACCGTCTGCCACCGCACCCTAGTGAAGCGCCTCAGCAACATCGGAATCCGAGAGAAAGCACTGGAATGGATCATCTCGTTCCTCGCCGGAAGAACCCAGAGAGTCCGCCTCTCCCCGTTCAGATCCGAAGCCACCGAAGTCATCTGCGGCGTTCCACAAGGATCCTCACTCAGCCCGACCCTCTTCAACGTCTACATGAGCCCCTCGCAGCCATCGCACGCCGACACAACCTCAACATCATCTCCTACGCCGACGACACCCAGCTGATCCTCTCCCTCACCAACGACCCCACCACCGCCAGAGCCAACCTGCACGACGGGATGAGAGACGTCGCCGACTGGATGAGGAACAGCCGCCTTAAACTGAACTCAGACAAGACGGAAGTCCTCATCCTGGGCTCATCACCCTCCGCCTGGGACGACTCCTGGTGGCCCCCGGCCCTGGGCACCGCACCCAAGCCAACGGACCACGCACGCAACCTGGGCTTCATCCTGGACTCCTCCCTATCGATGACCAGACAAGTCAACGCCGTCTCATCTTCATGCTTCAACACCCTGCGCATGCTCCGCAAGATCTTCAGATGGATCCCCACTGAAACCAGGAAGACCGTCACCCAGGCACTCGTCACCAGCCGACTGGACTATGGGAACACCCTCTACGCCGGAACCACAGCCAAACTTCAAAAGAGACTCCAGCGCATCCAGAACGCCTCCGCACGACTCATCCTGGACATCCCCCGACACAGCCACATCACCGTACACCTGAAAGACCTGCACTGGCTCCCCGTCAGCAAGAGAATCACGTTCAGACTCCTCACCCACGCACACAAGGCTCCTCCACGACCTGGGCCCAAAGTACCTCAACGACCGCATGTCCTTCTACACGCCCACACGCCAGCTACGATCAACCAGCCACGCCCTCGCCACCGTACCACGCATCCGCAGAACCACCGCCGGAGGAAGATCCTTCTCCTACCTGGCGGCCAAGACCTGGAACTCCCTCCCCACTCACCTTCGGCGAACCCAGGACCATCTCGCCTTCAGGAAGCAGCTCAAGACCTGGCTGTTCGAGCAGTAACTTACCCCCTCCCCCAGCGCCTTGAGACCCTCCCGGGTGAGTAGCGCGCTCTATAAATGCCGTGATTGATTGATTGATTGATAGTCACCCTTCGGAAGCCTGGGACACAGCAAATGGAGCTCTTGACAATAGTCCATAAAGTAGTGATGCTGCTGTCATTAGTCCTGGCAGAGGACCATTGGATTTTCCAGCCATGACAGGTCTTGAGCTGGTACTGGTGGTCAGCTCATTGTTAGTAGTAGTAAGAAGTTTTATTGTTTAGTTAATAAAAAACATTACAATCAGATAAAATCAGATAGAACTGTTAAATATTTAAAATGACTTGTGCAATGAGCCAGTTTGCAAGTAAAGAGAGCTGTCAGTGCATTACAGAACAATTTAGGGCTACGTTTATTAAGCCAGCCTCCGAGTGCCGGTGTCAGGCAGTGGGCCTTGCCCTGACTTGCTGAGTAGTGTCCAGAGCTAATTGAGGAGCCTAGAGCACCTATGGCCTACATGTTCAGAGGCTCAATTTAACTCTCCTCCTGGCACTACTCGGGCAGCATATTTTGTTATTGATTTTTTCCCTTGCTTGTGATTACCCACAGTGGGTGGGGAGAGCTGCTGTCTGAGTGCTTTAATACATTTGGCACATCTCTCCAGCCCCCAAGGCGCAATGTTCTTAAACCGAATTGAAGATGTTTTCTGGCATCCCTAGGGCCAGGAAGACTAGTCTGATTAGTAATCCCCTATGGTGGTCTGAAACGGGGCAGCAGCATAGCAGAATGGTTCATGTGCGTATATTTGCATAACCTGTGGTCCCTTTCGCCTCCACGACCCGCCCAGATTGGATCAAAATCTTTTATTGGCAGCACTAGCAGTCACATGCACAAAATCTGCCTGCCTGTTTCTGCATTTATGGCTTCCAGGAAATATGGTTGTGGCTTACCTGCAAGGTAAGTGTCATGCAGGGACTGACCCAGATCCAAGTTTTCTGCTGATAGTAAACCTTGCTCCTTTGAGGACTCCTTTACTTGCTTATTAACTGCTTTTTTCTAGGTGGTATATAGGATGTCCCCAGCTTGGAGGGCTGTTTCTTCAATGTGGAGGGTCGTCATGGCGTACCTTACCTGATTGAACCAAGGGTTACCTGGGGATTCAAAAACGAGTTTTAGGCGGGCCTTTGATGAATTTGTCTTGGCTTTCCGGACTTGATGTAAAATGTCAGCATGGAAGCTTTCCACTCCAGTGATTGAATCATAAGGCCCAGTTCTAGCCTCAACCTCGAACCTCGAATGATGTGAGTATCGTGGTTGTTGGATGATTTTTCTATATGAGCTGATTTGTTCCAAGGCTTAATCTAGGGCACCTGGATGGGCGTGGTGGCCAAACTGTAGGGCTGGTAGGAGTGTCGCCTTCGTTATCCTTAAAATTGGAGCCAGCAAGGCACTGGTTAGTCCATGATTCAGTTGACCAATCCCATACGTGATGGTGGCACTTTTCTTTTTACTGGGTCTCGCTTGTGCAGCAGATGTAATGGTTTCGCTAAACCACACACCCAGGTAGTTATACTTCCTTGTTGTACTGATTGTCTTGCTGCCCACATGCCAGGATATATTCTTTTTGTTCCAGTATCTGCCAAATATTAGGGCTTTTGTTGTATTCTGATTTACCTGGAGATGGTTAGCCAGGTAAAATGTGTTCAGGGCATTCAATGCCTGTTGTATACCAGTTTTGGTGTGTTCCATGATCACTATATTGTCCGCATATTGAATTATTTGCAGTTTGTTGTTTCCTAGCTTGAAAGGAGCCACACAGCCAGACTCCAAGGCTTTCCCTAAATCGGCTATGTACAGATTAAATAGGAGGGGGGCCAAGATGCAGCCCTGCTTTAGGCAATGGTTTGTATCAATATTATGTGTAGCCATGGAGATCCCTGATTTCACTCGAACCCGTGTCCGGGTGTAGAATGAGATAACGGTACAGGTGGTCAGCTCATTTTTATGTGGAATTTCTTATCTTGTTTGTGACATGCTTGAGCTGATTATGGGCTGGATGCATTGCTGGGTCCTTCTCCTGACTCTGGTGGTGCTGCTACTGCTGCAGGTCCTTGTTTTTAGACATACCTTACACCTGCATGGAAGTGAATGATGTGGATGTCAATCATGTTGTCAGTTCCAACCTTTACTATGTCCTCAATGTGAAAAAATAATTCCTAAAATGAACGGCTGCTGAAGCTTCAGGGTGCTATGAGGGGAACATAGCTTCATGGGGGTCCATCACAGGCATGAGGATCAATCAGTAAAACTAATAAACACACATCCATGTTTGGAGGGACTTCCTCACCTTTGGAACACAAGATCTGGAGCCCAGGAACATTCAACACAATTCTCACAGTTCACTGTAGCTGCATTGAATTATTTACCTTAGTATCTCACTTTTCTTCATGTAGGGGCCACAAAGCTGATGCAGGTAAGCTGAGTGGAAGACCGGAACAGGATCCTGCTCTTTAAATTTGACAGCCAGGAGATACTGAAAGTCCTGATAGATGGACCTGCGACTGATGGTCAGGGCTTTCTCCTTTAAATGGGTGCCAGTGACGCGAGTGCAGAGGCAGAGAGCTGTAGGCGCATCTTGGCTGGTTTTCAGACTTTGCCAATTTGAAATCCAAAGATAGGGCAGGCTATCTCAGTCTATGGACTCGCTTTCTGGAATTCACTTCTGGATGCACTAAGAAAGACAACCCAGCATTACAGTCTTTACACAGGTGCTCCAATATTATTCATTTTAAAGTAACCTCTCTGCTAAATTACACCTGATAGGTTGACGGGCTGGCAGCAGACGATTGAAGCAGTTGAAGCTGATGTAACAGCTTCGCGGGGGCCATCATGCCCCGGTTACTTACCGGTAATCTTCATTACTCCAAGTATATTCTTCCTCGCCACATGAGTTACATAGTGAGCTTTAGCTCTTCACCAGAACACTCCAAAGCAAATTAGCATCCCATGCCTCGCATCCCTCCCCAACATGGCCGACCCCTGTCACCCTTGGCCCAGTATGAGGGGAGGGTTGACCCACCCCACTTCCTGTAGAACTACCAAGCCCCAAGAACCACATGAAGCCGATAGCCAAACAGGGAGGGAGGGATGGGAACTCATGTGGCGAGGAAGACTATACTCAGAGTAATGAAGATTACTGGTAAGTAACTGGGGCATTACCTCCTCGTAAGTCTTCCTCGCCACCAGAGTTACGTAGTGAGCACATACCAAAGCCAAGCGGCTTCATGGAAACTCACAAGAAACCACTGAGAAGAAGGAGATGCCAAAGAACCATGACAAACCCAAACAACACAGAGGAATGGATGAAACCACCCAATAGACAGGCAAACACAAGCTGGAAGAACCAGCCCCGAGAACGGCCACAGCGAAACCACCCGGTAATGAGCCATGAACATGTGCGGAGAGAACCAGGCCACAGCCCGACAATCACCGAGATAGAAACCCCGGTGAAAAGAAGCCCAAAACACAGAGAGACTCCGGGCGCACCGACCCTGAACCAGGGCCGACAACCCAAGACCCCCGAGACCCATAGACCAGCAAGAAAACCCGCCTAATCCAACGGCCAAAAGCGGACAGAGAACGCTCGCAACCAGACCGCACAGTGCCAAAAGCAATAAACAAACTGGCACAACAACAGAAAGAAGCAGTCTGGTCCAAAGACACGAAGACCGCCTGATGGACATCCATAAGCGAGAGGGAAGAAACAACCCCAGCCTCCGGAACTGAAGGAAAAGAGGGCAACACCACCAAAATGACAAACAAGATGCCACAGCAGCAAAAAGACGCCGTCCGACCCAAACGCAGAAACACTGCCCGTCGGACCACCAACAGCGAGAGAGCAGAATCCACCCCAAATCCAATGACCGGAGGGAAAGAAGGAAACAAAACCCTCCGAGCCCAGCGGACAACCGAGGGGACCAAGGGCAGACGCAACACAAAACGGTCCCGCAGGAACCGCAAGAACGGAGTAGAGCGCAGTAAGGAACCCAGCACCCCAATCCGACCCGCAAACATGACGGCCACCCAAAAACCACCAACAAGGTGAGAAACAGGCAGGCCACGGACCCCAGTGGCTCAAACGACCCCCCGGAAGGGATCGCACCACCAATGGAGGAACCCAGGATGGCGCACGGCAAACAGCCCCAGGAGGCCGCAGGAAACAACCCAGAGGCAACCCAGCCACCAAAGGAACCAAACCGGCCAACAGAGGAAAGCGGGACGCCCACAAGGCCACCCACGGAGCCCGAAGAGCAGAAGGGACCAGGTCCAAGGCAAAGCCACCATCAAGGAAAGTAACACCCACCATGGGGCCACAGAAACACCCCAATGGCGAGATAAAACAGAAGAGCCGGGCGAAAGGAGCCCCAAAGCAACGCCACCACTACCGCCAGGGAGCAACCTCGAGCCAGCAGGCACAATCACACAAGAGCCAGGGCCGAAGAAGAAGATGATGCAGAACCCCCACAGGAAGCGGAGGGCCCCGCAAAGGGTAAGGAAGAACCGGGAATGCCCAGCACCCCCAGACAACCAACTCCCACAGCAGAGGAAACCAAGAGAGGCAAACCCAGGCGAGCACCACCAACAGAACAAATGTCCCGTCCAGGCCAAACCAGCCCAGAACCCATGTAGGCAAGGGAAACTGAGGAAAAGCGCAAAGCCGGGAGCCGGGCCAACGGGAAAACAGCGCCACCAGCCACCACACCCCCGAACACGGGAGGAGAGAAGAGAGGCAAATGAGCAGTGAACCAAGCGAACAAACAGAGTCACCGCTGGTGATCCAAACCGTGCCCGGAACAAAAGGGACATAGCCTCCCCCAGGGAGACGGAAGCCATGGGAGAAAAACCCAGCACCAGAGAAACTCCATGCAGCACTCCGTCACCCCAGCCCTGTAGAACGAGGCAGGTGAAAACCGCCCGGACCAGAAACCAGGAACCCCTGCTAGGCTGGGGCAAACCCCAGACAAACCAAAGGAACGGCCAACAAAAGCGGGAGGAGAAACCTGCCAACAGGGGGACCAAATGACCCTGCACAGACCGGGAACCCAAGGACCCCCCACAGGCCAGCAAAGGCTGCAACTACTCGGGAAGGGGACACCAAAAAAGGAAGACCGCAGGCCACACCCACAGACATGTGGGATGGAAGCTGCGAGCCCAACCTGCAACCCATCAGAAGGGGAAGAAACTGGACACCTCCAACCACAAACCCAGATCGGACCGAACCCATGGCGACACAACCACTGGCACAACGGAATCCGAGGGACAAGGAGACCATCGGGACAAGAGAGATACACCAATGGGAACAGACGAAGACGAGCCCAGGACAGCAACAGGCAGCCACAGAGAGCAATACCAGCACCCCCAACCACAGGACCCAGACGGGACCACAGGAGGACAAACCAGAACCGAAGACGGGCCAGTACCACCCAAACCCACCAGCCGGAAAGAGCCCCAAGAGAAAGACGATGCAGAGCACCGCCAGGCAACAGGGCACAAACCGCACACCGTGGAGAAACCCAACCAAGGCAGACAACCCGAACACGAAAGCCAGTGGGCAGAGGACAAACCAAGGGGGAGGGCCCTGAACCAGAAGAGCACGCCTCCACACATGAAACTGGCAGTGACAATGACACGAAGGGGGACAGGCCCAATGAGGTAGGCAACCAAAACCCGGAAGAACCAGAAACAGGATGGGGAAGACTCCAAGACCCCACCAACAAACTGGAACCAGACGACAAGGCCCCGCTGGAGAAGAACCTGAATGACTGCCAACAGCGCCTCAGCAAGCACAGACAAAGCGAACAACCTCAGCAAAGGCGAGCGCCGAACCCTAGACCCGACAAAGCCGGCACCACCAAAAGTCAGCAGACCAACCAAAGAGCAACAGCTCACCGGGAACGAGCTGGCGAGCCCAACAACAGAAAACAGGCATCACCAGGACGGCAAGGACCCATGGCAGGACCCACGGATCCAAGACAGAGGTCACAGAGGACGTGAGGACAGGCAAAAGACGGCCCCCAACCGAGCCCCAACAGCCGGGATCCGAGGAGAAGCAAAACTCAGAAGTGGGCACAGAAGCCGCCCGACAAGCCAGGAGTAGATGGAGAAAGGGGGGCCGCTGCCCTGGCCATGGAAGGGCAAGCCCTCCAGAAGTAGAAGCAAAAACCCACACAGCGACCACCGAAGTGGCCCAGGGAAGGAAGGCCCAGTGCCAACAGCAGCCCGCCACCATCCAACATGCAGTAGGTCAACAGCACCCGGAAACCCCAGGCGGTCTCCAAACCAGACACTAAGCAGGCCAGACTCATCCAATGTCCAAGAGCATATGAGAACAGGAGCATTCATGGTGGAACGGCCGCAGGTACAAAGTCAGGAAAAGGGAACAAGCAGGCAGGGACAACACAGCAAACAAAAATGCAGCCACGGCCCCGTGATATACACAAAATAAACGCCAATACAGAGAAAACCAGCCCGCCCCACAGAAGCGGCGAAAGCCCCTCATAAAATGCACAACATCAAGGAACCCCTATTTGATGTCCGGCTGAGAAGGCATAAACGAAATGCATGCATAACGCAAGGCAACATGGCGCTGAATAACAGATGCATACCATAGTCACCCAACAAAATGGCACACAAGAAATCAACCCCAGAAGGAGAAAAGGAGAAGTGGACCAGCCGGGATTCAAACCAGAGGACAAACACAGGCTGCTGCAGTGAACGCAGAAGGCCTCCGAGCCACCAGACCCGGCAGCAAGGGAGAAAACCCAAACTCAAAGGAAGTAACAGTGCCAGCAGCATTGACAGAGAACCTACAACAGTGAAACACCATGAAAGGAACTCAGAACCCCAGCAACAGGGCTTGCCATTTCCTTTTTTTTGTTTTAAAATTTTTTTTTTTTTTTGTCATTATCTTCCATTTGATCCAACACAATGGCACTCACAAAACGAACCTCAGAAGGATGAAAGGCAAAGAGGACCCGCCGGGATCCGAACCTGTGACCAGGAGGTCAAACACCGGCAGCAGCAGTAAAAGCACAAGCCCACGTAGCCACCAGACCCGGCTGCGAGGATGAAAACCGAAACTCTTAGAAAGCAACAGTGCCGAAACCACCAGGCCACAGTGACCCACACAAAAAATTACAGAAGGGAGAGGGAACGGAGTGGGATGCCGACCACAGTCGGAAACCATGCAAGCACCCCCGCAACCACAGGCGGTCACAAACCAGGAAGGGAACAAGGGCCAGCCGCCCAAGACAACAAGCAACAGGCATGCCAAATCCACTCCTAGCGGAAATGCCTAACCCCCCGAAGTACCACGACAGGACCGCAAAAGGGCCGAAGGACAACGGGCCAAGGAGCCGCGGGAGGCGCCCCCCCGAAGGCTCAACCCACCGGAACACACGAAGGAAGCCCGGAGGCGGGAAGAACCGCCGTTGCCCAACCGCTACACCTGGAGATGTGGAGGAGAGCGCCCCGCGCCCCACGACCCCGTCGAGACACGGCCTGGAGGCAGAAATGCAGACGACAGGAAGAGGCGGCAATGCACAGCAGCCGCCGGCCAGCAACACAACGCCGCATGCTCGTGACCACTGCCGGAGCAGAGCCAAGCCCAAGAGCACGGTGGGCAGATCCAGGTGAGCCCGCAAGTGCAGAGGAGCACCAAACGGTAGAACTCCAAGCCAGCAGAGCCCACTAGAGCAGGGTCGAACCACAAGCAGAGCCCCATCCGCCAGCGCCCGCTAGTGCAGGGCAGCCACAGCAAAGAAGAGCCAGGAGAAATTCCCTAGCCACCAGCTGGCAGCCACGAGGGGGGAAGGGAGGGGAACCCAAAAAAGGAGCCCGCTAGGGCAGGGCCTCACCCCCAGGGCCATGGGACCTGCTAGAGCAGGACCTCACCCCCACTTACCTGAAACGCGCTCTGGAAGAGTCTGCAGCACAGAACAAAAGAAACAGGAAGTGGGGTGGGTTGACCCTCCCCTTATACTGGGTCAAGGGTGACAGGGGTCGGCCATGTTGGGGAGGGATGGGAGGCATGGGATGCTAATTTGCTTTGGAGTGTTCTGGGGTGGAGCTAAAGCTCACTACGTTACTCTGGTGGCGAGGAAGACTTACGAAGAGGTAATGTTGATTAAATTACCATAGTCGAAACCAAACTGGATCAGAGCATTAACAACGGGTATTTGAAGCTACAGAACATTAAAGGGGAAAATTGTCAGCGTTTGGACAGAAAACAGGCAGTACCACCTTGGCCACCTAAGTTTCCCTGAACAGACTGTTGATAATGTAGTTACTAAAGTTGCACTCTGCCCTGGCTGGGGTGGGAAGGAAGTTGCCCCCTGGCAAATGGATCAGTGCAACAGCAGATGTCGCCCAGTGAAATTAACTGAAACTCTGCCCTGTAGGACTTCGATTTTAGGAAATTGGTCAACAGCCACCAGCTTATTCGAGTCATGCAGTCAGTACTGTTGGTTTTATTATTTCGGGTTATGTATTGTATGAACCAGATATTCAGCCGCTCTGAATTTAGATCACGTGGGGCCTTGACGTGAATAAACTCTAATGATGAAATACTGTGTCACATTGTTGGATAAACGGTGATGTGAAGGATCACAATTCTGGGGGGAGGACACATCTGTAGATGGATGTTGTTGTCATTTGACAACGGTGTTGATGATTTTAGGAGGAACAATTCATTATGTATGTGACAACAATGGGGGCACTTACAGTGCACTGTGAGAAGGTGTGAAACGTGGGGTTACACACCGGGGGCATATTCACAAGGACTTGTCGCCGATTTATCGGCACTTTAGCACCGCAAAAGTGGCGATAGATTCATCGCCCTATTCCCAAGCTGGTGCAAACTGCCGATACCGCCAGTTTTCCAGCGATAGCTGCCGCAAAAAACATCGCCACTGATGAGAGCGACAACTAACGCTAATGATATGCAGAGAAGGCGTTCCCGTGCAAAAACACACGAAAACACCACTTTGCGATATTCTCAACGATCAGCCTGATCGGCGATGTGACCCAAAAACAGGCGATAAGGCGCGTTAGCAGCAGGCATTTAACACCAGCCTACTACTGGTGTTAAGCAGGACGATAACCTGCAGTATAAAAGGGAGCCCAGCCCAGAGCCACATCTTAAGACCAACACATGTCGTGGAGCTACTGATCATGCAGCTCGGAGACCCAAGAGGGCCACAACACCCACCGCCCCACCCCCAGGCCCCCCCCAGACCACCCCCCGGACTACCTCAGAGGCAGCGCAGAACAAGACAGCGGACCTTCCGAAAACGCACCAGCCTCACAGACGTAACGCCAGAGGATGTCATTGCCCACCACAGGCTCAAAAGGACAACCATCCTCCGCATCCTGACCCACATTGCCCACATGCTGATGGTACCAACACAGCGGACAACCAACATTCCTCCGCAGACAAAGCTTCTGGCTGTGCTGCACCTGTTGGCCTCTGGTACCTTCCAACCAACAACTGTCAGAGTCAGAGGAGTCTCACAGCCAGCCCTATCAAAGTTCCTCACACCTGTCTTGGATGCCATCATCAGCTTGGCACCCCAGCACCTGCACTTCCCCCACACTGCGCAGGAACAGCTGGAGACCAAGCAAGGCTTCTATGCTATAGCTGGCTTCCCGCACGTGTTGGGGGCAATTGACTGCACACATGTCCTATGTGTGCCCCCTGCCGACACTGCACACAATTACAGCAACAGAAAGCGACGCATTCCATCAATGTGCAGGCAATAGTGGACCACCGGGGACTCTTCACCAACATCGTCGCCAACTACACAGGCAGTGTGCATGATTCCTACATCTTCCGACAGTCCATCATCAACCAGCGCTTCCAGGATGGCACCTATGGAAATGCACTGCTCGTCGGTAAGTACCAAATAAACACACAACACACCTCAACTCCACAATCATGCAACTCACAACTGTGGGAATGCACATGTTACAAAATCACATACAACATGCCAAACAACATGCCCACCTATCAGACACAACAACACATGTAACTGTGGCAACCGTGGCCAGCCATGTAGACAAACCAGTCACGTCATGGCACCTCTGCCACACAATAGCAGAATGTGGGGAGAGGTGGGAACCAAGTCTGTGCGAAGGAGGCAAGTGACCCATGAATAAGAATGTACACAATGCCAAGTGTGGCAGTGATATGCTGGACAGACTTCAGTATGCAGAGCACAGGCATGTCCATGTGGACACATACTGCTGGTGTTTGTAGTGTTGTGGACAGTGGACGCAACCATGTTACCTCAGGCAGTGGAGAAGACCTTGGACATGTAACTATATCGTCCCCCCCTGTAAGCGTAAGCGTAGTGGGCTGGGCTGGCGTACGCCAGTCCAGCCGAAGAGTGGGAATAAATCGCCCAGGGCTCTGGGCATGGTTCACTACTGGGATGGCCACCAAAGTAAATACTGCGTGTGTCTCTGTGTCTGCCATATCCTGACCATAAGCCAACACACAAGTGGCCGACCACATTCAACGGCCAATATCACAGTGTCGTTGTCAGGCTTGTGGACATGCGCAGGAAGTCATGACAATGGCGTATCTTAGGAGTGCAACCGCGCAGCACACACAAGTAAATAGGCTCGGGGGGAGGGACGAGCAGCTGTGAGGCAACGTAATACACATGGAAGACGCTCATTTGCCACAAGCAACACATGTCAAACATGAATCCCAAAGTCGCACACAAAACACACCACTAAACTGATAAGCCTGCCAACACAGAATGCAGAACCACCGATTGACACATATCTCTCTCCCCTGTCACAGGTGATCAAGGATATGCACTCTGCCCGTGGATGATGACACCCCTCCGAGACACGAACACCCAGGCCCAGAGGCAGTACAATGCGGCCCACAAACGCACCAGGGGCATTGTGGAGCGCTCATTTGGCGTGTTAAAGTCACGTTTCAAAGTCACGGTGAAAAAAGCCAACTGGGGTGGCAGAAGCTTTATAGCTAATGCGGCCAAAGCATGGAATGCTCTTCCACTATCCTTGAGAAGCATGACCAATCTTTTGGCCATTAGGAAAGCACTGAAAACATGGTTGTTTTCAAATTGATCTGGTTAAATTCCCACACCGTTTTAGTCTGCAGTAGGCCTTCACACAGCGCCAGGACACCTTCGGGTAACAGTTAGCACTCTATAAATACCAATAACATTAACGTTTCAGGTGCCTGGACATCACAAGTGGAAGACTCCTGTACAGCCCGGAAATAGTGTGCAAGATGATCATTGCATGTTGTGTGTTGCACAACATATGTGTACGCACCAATGCCCCATGGATCCAAGTGCCAGATGCACCGGACGATAATGAGGAAGATGAGGCAGTTGGACCACACCCCAGTGCAGCTGCAGCAGGAATAGCCCGAAGGAACACAATCATTAACAATTTCTTCACATGAGCACGTCACATTGTGACTGTCCTTAGCAATCATGGGACAGGACAAAATGTCCACAGGCACAGCATGTGCAAATACATTCATTCCAACACACATTCCCTGTGTGCATGTCACTCCTCTGCATAAGCACATCACTCTGACAAGTGTAAGTGCAACATTTAGTGCTAACAATCTCACAAATGGCAATTAGATGGTGGGTGTGTCACCTCTGTACAGAGAGGCTGTTTTGGGTGTCACTCACGTATTCAAAATGCAATGTCAGGGTGTCATAGATGGTACGTAATCCCACTCAGCAGCGTATCACATGTGTCGAAATTCATGACATAAAGGCGGTCATTTGTGACCAAGAGAAGACAACAGGGCGTCTTTTGGGGTCAAATATGTACCACCATGATGCAGAGAGTAGCACCCTGTGACTTAAGTCCCACAACATTAGCAACATGGACGTGAGGGGGAATCACTGCCCCTACATTCTTCCATACTTTCATACTTGATTGAACATAGACATGACACATCTGTGTGAATTTTAATGTTATATTCACATTCAGTGGAGTGTTGAAGCTGGAGCAGTACAGGGCCATGCAAACCCCACTTTACATTGTTGCTCCGTGGAGGGCCAGCCAGAGTCCTTTAGGGAATGACAAGTTCATTGGAAGAGGAAGAGTTCAGTCCGCAGTCTGATTGCTGTGTCATTGGTAACCAAACAGAATATGGCAGTCCATGTCGAGGAACAAGGTGAGTGTCACAGAGTGTATAGGGGGACAGTGGAAGGTGATGATGCAGAGGGCAGAACCAAGCAGAAACAGGCCACATGGCGGAGATGAATGCTACCACTTCCTTCTTACCACTAAGGCAGAATCATCCGCATCTTCGTCCTCTGATGTGTCAGGTGCCTCACATGTGGGGAGTGGTGTATAGTCTGCATCACTGTGTGGCAGTGACACATCAGGGGCTGGAGGTGGAATGTCTGCCGCACTGTGTGGCACTGACACTTCAGGGAGTCGAGATGTGGATGGAGTAGTAGCAGCAGCATACATCCACGACAGGCCTTGTGGTGGCAATGCCATGACGAGGATCTGCAGGGCATGGAAGGTCACAGCTACATCTGGCTGGTGTGTAGCCGTGGCAAACATTCTTTCCACCTGCATCTGCTCCAAGCTCTCCATCATTCTCCTTATGTGTCCCAACTCCCGGCTGACATCGCTGGAGCCACCCTGACTAGACAGTTGTTCTTGGCTCAGAGTCATGACTCCAGCGATGGCTTGTTGTAGAGCAAGGAGCGGACAGTGGGTGTCCGTTAGGGACTGTGAGTGGTCCCTGATGGGACTTAGACACCCACGTATGGCATCCAGTTTGGCTGCCATGAGGTCGAACCCCACCTGCAGCTGGTCAGCCAGCTTCTCCTGGCACCATAACACACTGTGTTGGAATGCCATGTGTTGGTCGTGGGGGTCCTGGGAAACAGCTGTGGTGGTGGGTGCTTCCTGCTGTGTGGTCTGTGCAGGTGGTGGGGTCTCATCGATGCAGCTGGGCTGCCCTGCTCCTGGAGGTGGGGTGCCGGAGCTGTCCATGAGCTGTTGGAGGGCGTCGGTGTAGATGTTGGGGAGGTCCTATTCATCATCAGTGCTGTGTTGTTGGGTCTGCTCTGCAGGAGGTGTTGATTCTCCCTCTGCAATGTGAAGGGGAGATGCAGATTGACATTGTGTTCACATGTATGTTGACGCATTGTACACGTTTACTGTCAGACTGCATGACAATGTACATTGTGACTGTTTGTGAGGAGATGCCAATTTGATGCTGGACAGTTGACATTTCTGACGCCATCAGGGATGTGAGGTTGTACTTGTACATTCTCATCTCTCAGTTCCCTGCTATACCACATGCGAATGGCCATTTTCTACACACAAGCGGCAGCAGTTGTGTCCTCTGTTCTGTTGTGTAAATGTTGCAGTTTGTACCACATTGTTGTCAATGTTGATGTGCTCTGAATGTTATGTGTGTGTGCTGCATTTTGGGAGAGTGGCCCCTGCAGCTCTGATTTTGCTGCCCCTTGTCCCTTTCAGGAGGTGTGTCTTTGACTTCTGTGCTTATACAGTGCTGAGATGTTGCATACTTGGGTGAATTGGGCTCTTGGTGGGAGTTGGGACTCTGGGGCATGGTTGGTCCGCAGATGTGTTGTTGACGTCAGAGGTTGTTTGTGCACGTAGATGTGTCAGAGTGTGACCTGCTCCTTTACGGATGTAGTCAACACTAAGCCACCTCAGTGTCATGGCGTACAACATGTCATGATATATTGACTGCAGCCATGCTATTTGTCATGCAGTGTCACTTGCATTGTCAGTGTGGCTCACAGACACGCCGCTTTGCTGGGTTTGGCACATGTGCATGGGTTGGTTGTGAGATTGGTGATGTGTGGGAAGGGCCCCCTCTGGGCACATAGTCGACGGGGGCCTACTTGCTGTTTCTAGGTGTGCTGCAGTGTGCCAAGGGGATCAGGGATATGATCCATAGTCATTGTGGGTGTGCACTGTGCTATACTTAATTGTGCATGTGTGCCATTAAGCCCATCTCCCCCCGTCCCCCCGGTCCCTGGTCGTTACTCACCCTGTTGCTGTTGGCTCAAGTCATGTTGTGCAGTGTCCGGTCCCCCAACTCCTTCGACCATCTCCCCAATGATGGTCCCAGGCTGGTCCTCCGTGGGGCTTGTGGGGTTCTGGTTGTCCTCTGTACTTGCTCCGGCTACCTCCATGGTGCTTCGCAGTTGTTTGTGTCTTGGTTGTGTTTTTGGTTGCCGCTTTTATAATGATTTTGCACACCTGACTTGTGTGACTTGCAGGCCTGGCGTTGCTTATCACGGAATTTTTTATTGCAGTTGGGCACATCGCAACTTTTTTCACGTTAGGGTTTAGATTTTTTTCGCCGTCCAGGTAATTTTATCGCGGACATTTGCCGCGTTATCGGGAGACTATCGCATGTTACCGCTGTGTTGTGAATACGACGTTCACACTGAGTTATTTTCCCGCGATAGACGGCGATATTGAAACATTGCGTTATTCTATTTTGGCGATGATTATCGCACGTTCTTGAGAATATGCCCCCAGATGTTTTCCCAGCACTTGGTGACGTGCACTAAAAATGTTCAGGCAGGGATTAGATGTCACACACTCCACATTTGCATGCGTCTGTACACACATTGGGGTGACTTGAACACTGGTTATTTACAAGTGTTCCACGCAGCAGTTAGATTTTACCCATTGTATTGACATCTTCGAGTTGGCAATGTCATGTGTCTGTGACACAGCACACATTACAGTCACGTGACTGCCGTGTGAGCACAACACTAGAACACAGCAAAGTTAAGTAGACTAGATGTTACATTGGAGGGTTGTGCTATTTTATTCACTCATTCTGCGTGACAGAAAAGAGGATGACACTGTGTAATGCATTTATACATGTATGGATGTTCACTGATGTCTGAGTGTTATGTGCTGGATTGAGGGCCTAACATAGGTGCGCTGTTTCAGAGGCTCAAATCCTTCGTGCCACAGAGACAGGCAGGACCTTTCCCCTACATTGGCCCTCCCTTTACAAATAACGAGCAACAGAGTCTGTCCCTTATCTGACGTGTGCTCTGGGTGCAGAAGACGGTCCATTCTACATACGTCATATCCATGCCCAAAAGTGACTAACTTAAAAAAAGACCCTTCGCTCTTGGGATTTTCCCTAGCACAGGATTATTGATTTCTCCAAGGTCTCATTAAATATGCATGAACCACTATTTCCCAAGGGTTCATTCCTGACGTCTTCCTCTGACCGACTGTCGTCAATACTAACATTCCAAGGCACATATCCAGTATAAATATACCTCCCTTTGCCCAAGCAAACTAGAGAGGACCGAGACTTTCCATGCCGACACTCTGACGTGAGACGCTGCAACCTGCATCATGCCACAGCTCCAGCTGGCAGAGGTCCCTCCACCCATCCTGGGGTGTCCAGCTCAACACCAGGATGAAGTCCCACTAAGGTAATGGGGTTAGACTAAATCCTAGGGGGATTCTTGGCTCTCTAAGACCTACACACATGCTAGGTACACTTAGGTACATCTAGTTAGGCATCATAGGGGTATAGGCTTTATCTTAATGCATTCTGCATTTCATGTATGTGTTCATTACTATTGCACAATGGTAAAACTGTACCATGCATTTTTATTTAACTGCACTGCTGGCCATATTTCTCTGCTACTGTCCAACAGTTGTCGCAGCACATATAACCAGTACTAGAACAACAACTGTGCAATAAATTTTATTGTAAACACACCCGACTGTTTCTTCTATGTACTTCTCTGAGATGAGTGACTGAATGAAAAGTAGTATATTGTTTCCACGGTCCTGAGGGATCAGGGTTTTATGTTATGTGGTTGCCAGAAACTATTCCCTTCTTGTCTTCAAGAAGTTTCTAGCGGCCTCTGAGCTAGCTGGCACAGGTAATTAAGTTTAATATAATCGATAGGGACATACCGACCTTAGTCCTATGTCAAACCTATAGGTTATATTATTCCAATGCGCAGAACCTATTAGGGAAATAGGAACTACACTACATGACGCCCAAACGTGAATTTGGCACTTATTTAACAGTAGAATCTGAGTAGTTCAGTCATGCTTATTCTCAGAGACCCCTACTCACAAAACGCCAGAGACGTCTGGAGTGGGTAGGCACAAAATTCCACCACAGCTGAGTAGGCAATCTTCCTATGTATTGGCTGTAGGTTAATCAAGCTTGAAGGAAAAAGTTCCCGAACAATTGTGCCTTTTAAAACCTTATCTTAAAACCCTTTTTTAGGACATTTTGTTTTCACAACACAATGTCTGTCGAGGCAGCTGCTCCTGTCACCTGGACACAGGTCTCAAACGACGAAGAGGAAGCAAATGCAATACATTTTGCACCCAAAATCAGGCATACACTCACACAAAAACCCCTCAGACATGGTTTAACAGACCGAGAGGGTACAGTGATATTAATAGAGGCACACAAAGATTATCAAACAGATGTGTTCTATTCTTGGGTTACATTCCCAGCAGTAAATGCAACAACTCAGACTTTTCATTCTTACATACATGAAAAAGTCCCAGCGGTCTACACTCCGTTCGAGGAGATTAAGATTCCGCACACTGACCAGGACCACAATTTCTGGTTTAATGGTGCCCTACAACAAATAAATAAAACCAGGCTCGGTCCACTAGGTAGACCAGGAGCTACATGGCTGACATTAACCGGCTACACACCACATCCTGACATTGATATAATGCCACAAGATGCACTGCTCCTACAACACAAACAGTTGGTAAAACTCTTAAAGAGCCATGACGCAACTCGTCATGAGGACACTTGGTGTCCAGCCCACAGTAGCTACAAATAACACAGCTCCAACACAGAGCACCGCTACTAAAATCACTCCACAAACATTACACACAGTAATGGGCAAACTGCCCACAAAATGTGAACAGATTCCTTTCTGGGTAGCTCAGAAAAGTATCCAGTTAGAAGCAGTATTTCCAAATACCACACCATTTGAAAGCATATAATGCTAACACTCTGCTTGCCCATGGGGATCACACCACAGTTAGAGGACTGCACCACTTGGGGTACAGTCTTTGCTGCCATATATACCAGGACTCATGGTATTCCTTCCTTAGCAGTAATTCCAGATGTCTTACGACAGATACAGAACAAGTATGGAGCTGAACCAGCTCTGACCTTAGGTATGAAATTACTAGGTAACTACGACCAAGTATCAACAATAATACTAGCTAACATTAAAGGGAAGCAGCTTCAGTGGCGATCCGCCAAACACCTAAGAGAGGTCAGTCTTATAGACCAACCACAAGAACTTCCCAAAATAATTGAAACTGCATATGCAGAACTGGGAAGGGACAGTTTGGGTGGGAAAGCTTTTAAAACCACAGCTAATGGGCAGTCCTGAGAAGGACAATTCCAAGCAGACACCTACTTCTTCTAAAAAGAAGTGGGATAATAATAAAAAACAAAATTTTTCAGAAAAGATTCTCAGTCCCGAGGTAGGTCTCCTCAACAGGAGCCCTCTGCAAAGAGGTATAACCTTAGGAATAGGGATAATATTAGGAAACCTGACAGGTATCAGGATACTGATACACATTCCTCTCGACAAACACAGGGAGAGAAGGAAAGTCAGCACACAAAGAAGAGCGCAAGCAGTCCAGGGACAAGCACGCTCAGGACTCTTCTAAAACAGAAGACAAGCCACAATCCAACCCTCAATTTAAAAAGAAGGAAGTTGCAGGTCTCAAAGTTAGACATGCACAGAATCCTAAGGACTCAAATTCTGAACGGGGAATGGGCTCAGACAATGCTAGACAACGCGGCAGAAGTAACAATAGCTAGCCAGAACCTGAAGGAATTTCTGGACAGCAAAAGTGAATGATTACATCACGGTGGAAACACCAGACAAAAGGGTGAGCGTCCCACACAAGTTATATGAAATAACACTCCGCATGGAGGAGGACAAACACAGGAAAGTAAAAGGTCTCTTTGCGAAGAACCTATCGTCTGGTTTTGACATACTGTTAGCAGAACAAGATTAGCTGCCAGCATTCGTCAGGGAGTGCCCAAAGGGAGAAAGTATATTTTTCCAACCATGTTCCAGTTCACCTTAAACATACATATGCGCGGGAGTGGGCAGTAGCCCAAGCTCCAGCATTGTATAAAAATCACGCTGGATGGGATGATGCCTCAACCCACCACGTGATCCCATTAATAGTTTCACCACATGCTCAAAGACAATATCCTATTTAAGCAAGAAGCTAAAAACACAGGTCAGGGAGATCTTAGATCAACTTGTATACCAGGAGATCATTGAAAAATGCACTTCACAAAAGAACAATCCCTTGTTTCACTTATCAACACATGATAATACATTTCGTCTAGTTTTCATCTACAGACACTTGAACACTTGCACAAAGACATATGCTGTCCAACATGCAGATAGTGCCGCATTAATGAATAACATTATGTGGGAAAAAATACAAAACGACACTTGTTGTCTCAAATGGATTTTTCTGTCAAACTATAGCACCTGAAAACAGGTACCTAACAGCATTTAGTATATTAGAGTCCCAGCGACAATTTTTTGTCATCTCCCCGTGGGTATAAGAACAGCTCAGGGGTATTTTCTGAAAGAGTTACTGAATGGCTAAAGCACTTTGTTGAAGAAGCGTTGTCCTATTTGGATGATATTTATCTAACGGACGACCTATTGGGGAAACACTTGACCAGGGTGAGCACCATTATTATGGGATTCGCCTCTGGGGGCTACAAATTTAATTTTGAGAAATCAAAAATTGCCCACCTCTGTGTCCTATTTTTGGGATACTAGTTTTCAAGTGAAGGGAAAAGCCTGGCAGCTAACTTTTTAGAAAAGTGTGCGCTGCTCCAGCCTCCACAGACATTAAAACAACTTCCAATCAGTACTGGGATTCCTAGATTTTGGCAGAACATACATTTTTGATTTCGCAGAGAGAGTAAAACCTTTCTACGACCTTTTTCAAACCTGACTTTTCAGTCAAACACTGGACACAAGAACACACCAATATTCTTTGTTCACTCCAGGAAGATATTATTGCTTCCAAACACATACACACACGTGTAAACTTGCACCACTTGGTACTCAGTATCATTTATGGTCAATGTGGGGACACTTATTAAACCTTTAATGAGGGTGAAACTGTACCAATCGCATACAAATCTCATCTGTACACAAACACAGAAATGAGTTTTAATTCAACAGGAAAAAATTCTGACAACCATTCAGACTGCTGTAGCAAAAGAAAGAGCACTGGCTCATTGGATGATGCATTATTGTCGTCACCCCAGTACCAGGGCTAGCATTCCTAATGCCAAAGCCTTACATCCAGAAGGGATACAAAGGGCTAATTCTTTTGCTACATCAGACTTTGAATCCAGATTTGATCCAAGTTTAAAAACATAGGCATTCCTGCAATTTGAGAAAGAACATCATCATCTACCAAATGAAATCTTGCCTCTAGACCAGTATGAATTTTTTTAAATTTACACTGATGGGTCTGCCCCACCGGCCGCCTTTGTTAAAGAACAGATGCTGGATGGCAAGTTCCGTCCTCAATGCACCAAAAAACTACCTCTAGGTAATAGCACGGCTCGGTTGGCAGCTTTAAAAGCCCTGATACTTGCACTTGTAAACACGGATCGCGAATTCCCCACACTTATAGTGTGCGATTCCTTTTACTGTGTGCAATCATGTAATAAATATTTACACCATTGGGAACAAAATGGGTTTAAAGATGAAAAAGGTGGCATAATTAAACACAAAAATTATGGGAACAGGTAGTGGAGTTGAAAAATACGACCTACCAAACAAAAACTCACGTGATTAACACACTGAGTCATCAACGTGATGGCGTGCACGTTGCAGGGAATTCATTGGCTGTAGAAGCCACACGGGGCTGTTCACATAGCTTCCGTAGCTGCGCACACTCGTTCAACAACGAGAATAGACGGTTAGAATATGGTGGCTGTAATTGCTTCGCGCAAAGGCAGCACAGCAGTGCCTAAGAAATTTCCAATTATATACTCCTACAATTTAGGTGCAAACAACATTCCATATGCTCAGATTCCTGGAGTGGGGGATAGAGTATTTACAAATATGGATAGTAGGCAGGAATTAATCATTTAAAGCACACAAGGGCTTGGGCTCCGCACATTCAGGGGTAATAGTACTATCTCTTCATTGCAAACAGTGCTATTGGTGGCCAGGGTTCAGAAGTCAGACTATTGGCTTTGTCTTGAACTGCAAAATCTGCAAATAAATGCCAGGCTACAACATCACAAGACCTGCGCAGGTCCCATTGCTAGACAGCATCAGACTGTCCACTTGATCGTGTCATGTAACAGGACCACTGTGGCCCCTCAAATTTTGAGGTGGCTTAAAAATATATCTTGGTGGCAGTGGATCCGTGCTCAAGTTTCCTATAGGTATGGCCTTAGCGCTCGGCTGACGCTCAAAACTGTTATAAAAATATTTGCGAGTCCATGACAGGAGATACGCAATCAACGTTACACCCTGACTGTGGCTCCACGCTTAGCTCTCGGGCTGACAAAGAGGCCATGGAAGGGATGGACGTAATATTGCGGTACTCCTCTCCAACGCCATCCTGAGGGAATTTAGGTAGAGGAGAGGAAGGACTGGGGCATAGAGCAATCCTTAACAGCTAGGGTATTAGGCGGGGCGCTAGTGAGGTCAAACACTTATATGGATTCAGGGGGCAATACACACCCAGCCAAGAAGCTCTCTAGGAGGTCTGACTCCATTTACGAATGTGGGAACCTGATCATAAAATGTGAAGGCACAGTGGCGGATGAAAACCATTCTGTATCTATGATCGTTTGGCTGTTTTGCAGGAACTAAAGGAAACAAAGAAAGAAGGAAAGATTCTGTCAAAGTGAAACAGGCCGCCACTGGGAAGTCGAGGTAATCACGGCAAGACCTGTCTGAATCCCAAAAGTCGGGGATCTGGGCAGAGAGAGATAAAGATCGCGGACACAAAGGAATTTGGCCCCTCGTACAGGAAAACATGTGCCATTCCTTGAAGTGAAAGGAACAAGAACTGTACTTTTGCCGCATCTTGCTGTGAAAAAGGAAAACAGATTCATTTCAAATAAAAGAATCAACCAAAAACTATGTGGCCAATACTGAGCAGTAGGCCTCATGAACTCCACAGTAGTAGACGTCCCTCTCACTACTATTCAAGAACTTCAAACTGAAAAGCTCATCACGTTTGAGTAATCAAATCCATGGAGTGGGGGACTATGCAACTATGCAATGGAACTAGTTCTCCTTGAACCAACCTTTCAAATTCAAAATAAGTCAAGACAACACTCAAGTTGCAATTTGGCCAAAAACAAATGTGTACACCAACGTTTTTCAACAAAAACATCAAATAATAAATGCTTCAACGTTTTTCAACAAAAGCATCAAATAATAAAAGCTTCAACGTTTTTCAACAAAAGCAACAGCTAATACATGCTTCAATGTTTTTCAACAAAAACATAAAATATTAACTTCACCATCTGAAAGTTTTTCAGCAATGATATCAACTATTAATTTCAACATTTCAAATGTTTTTCAACAAAAACAGCAGAAATAACTTCAACTAAACACAATGCAATTTCAACAATTAATCATACTGGCTATTTCATTAACTGTGATACGTTTTCCATGGCTCCACGGAACAGGAAACGAAGCCTGCCAAAACAAACAATAAACATACAAGTGCGAACTTTTGAAACTTTTTTTTTCCTTTTCCACAAAGATACAGACCTGGCTTCACCATGGGTAGAACTATGGAGTATTTCTGGGTTCATCTTTTTCTGTTCTAGCTTTGCTTAGAGCTAGCTTTTAGTATGACTTTTAGTGGACACTTTCTACAACACAGGATCAACATAAAACTGAAGCCACATCCATTTTAAATTCAAATGCAAAAGAGACTTATAAATGTATTCGGCCTGACAAGCCTTTGTATTCTAAATGATGTATTTAATCATCCGGTTTTTAATTCTGATTAATGTATTTTGAACTTTCATTCATTTTATCATTCATTCAGTGATGTCATTACCTGCAGTACATTTTTCTGAAAATTGGGTTACTGATACAGTGAATAATATGCTGTCTGTTTTAGGAATAATTGCTACATTTTCAGATCGTGAAATGTTAGAGATTTATTCTTATTGTGACGCTTTATACCCAGTGCCGGACTGGGAACCAAAACCGGCCCTGACAAAGTGCTCGGCCGGCCCCCCGGGGGGTTGGGGGTGCGGCCGAGCTCTTTGCCACGGCCGGTTTTCGGCCGATTTTGTTACAGGGGCGATTTTGCAGCTATGCTGCAAAAACGGCCCTGTAACAAAAACGGCCCCCAAGGGCCCAATAACGGCCCCCACCCGTGCGGCGCACCGGGGGATTGCCCGGTGCCCGCTACGGCCAGTCCGGCCCTGTTTATACCTGTTACCTTCATTAAGGTTATCTACTCCAACACAATTGCAATGCATCTAGAAATGTGGTTGTTTAAACACCAGTAGGAACGTTGCCAAACACCACCAAACACCATCACACGGGGGTGGAATAGTTGACATACATCAGCAGGGTCAACATTAGATGCCATTTACAAAACAACAGGACAGACCCAGTTAGGAAAGTATGGGTGGTTTGGCCCTTTGTCACAAATACCTGTCACAAAAAATTATTCCTGAACATCACCAAGGGACTCAGTATATATAAGAAAGACCTGCGTTATTATATAGATAACATCCAAAGGTAGTGAAATCCTACAGTGTAGGAAAGTTGTGCCCTTTTTGGCTAGAAGCCCCAACACTGACAGTAGTGAAACAAAAGTTTCCTTTATAAAGTTCAAATGCTTTGAGCAATCTGAAAACCATGCTTGTGCAGCACTTTTATTTTTTCATTTTCACATCAGCTGAAGAAATATTTTTTCTTTTTTGCAAAATAGCACTCTCGAATACAAACTGCCCCTCTTTCCTTTTTGATAAATGTTATCTTTCACACACAAGCAGTGTGATGCACCTTGGGAATACCTTGCAAACAGGAACCATGCTTTTCATGGTTTCTAATATTTGAAAGACCAGTCTGAAAAGACTGCAACTTACCTGTTCTCTGATGCTTGGATTTTCCAGTGAAGAATGCACGATCATCATCTGTCTGACACTTTCAAAGGAAACGCCAGCGGCATTTACCACCAGGCTGGAACTGCTGAAGTCCCATGCTTGGCGTATTCCCATCAAACCCATGCATTCCTTGCAAATCCAAGGTATCGATTACAGCACCGGCTGCCTCAGAACCAGCAACTGGCAGCACTGCTCATTCTGTGCTCCCACAACGAGTCTGCGAAGTATTACAGAGATCCGTCCGCTGCTGTAACTATCAACAAGAAATGTTATGTCTCTCAGCCACTTGTTATCTCTCATTTTGCTAAAACATGTCCTGAAACACATTTTTTCTCTTATTGTTTCAACTATGACCGAGTGCTTGGAGCATTCCGTCTAAAATGACCTTTCTCTTTCTTTTTTTTTTTTCTTCTAAAGAAAGCATGGTCTTCTGAACAGCTTGTAAGAGTTTTCAATTTTATAAACAGGAACTTTTATAAGTCACTACTGACTCTAAGAGAGCATTTTTTAATGATACTATAGATTTTTCCTGTCTCCACAGAGTCTATAGTAATTTTACATATTTTAACAGCTGCTATTTTTTCAGCTCATAAACAACACTCTCATGCAACTACCTGCCAATCATATGCTAATGCCTGTTTTAGTCACGTAGTTTGCTTTTAATGGGTTATTCACGATTGTCCATAGATAGGAGTGGGTGTTATGTGCTGGATTGAGGGCCTAACATAGGTGCGCTGTTTCAGAGGCTCAAATCCTTCGTGCCACAGAGACAGGCAGGACCTTTCCCCTACATTGGCCCTCCCTTTACAAATAACGAGCAACAGAGTCTGTCCCTTATCTGACGTGTGCTCTGGGTGCAGAAGACAGTCCATTCTACATACGTCATATCCATGCCCAAAAGTGACTAACTTAAAAAAAGACCCTTCGCTCTTGGGATTTTCCCTAGCACAGGATTATTGATTTCTCCAAGGTCTCATTAAATATGCATGAACCACTATTTCCCAAGGGTTCATTCCTGACGTCTTCCTCTGACCGACTGCGTCAATACTAACATTCCAACGCACATATCCAGTATAAATATACCTCCCTTTGCTCAAGCAAACTAGAGAGGACCGAGACTTTCCATGCCGACACTCTGACGTGAGACGCTGCAACCTGCATCATGCCACAGCTCCAGCTGGCAGAGGTCCCTCCACCCATCCTGGGGTGTCCAGCTCAACACCAGGATGAAGTCCCACTAAGGTAATGGGGTTAGACTAAATCCTAGGGGGATTCTTGGCTCTCTAAGACCTACACACATGCTAGGTACACTTAGGTACATCTAGTTAGGCATCATAGGGGTATAGGCTTTATCTTAATGCATTCTGCATTTCATGTATGTGTTCATTACTATTGCACAATGGTAAAACTGTACCATGCATTTTTATTTAACTGCACTGCTGGCCATATTTCTCTGCTACTGTCCAACAGTTGTCACAGCACATATAACCAGTACTAGAACAACAACTGTGCAATACATTTTATTGTAAACACACCCGACTGTTTCTTCTATGTACTTCTCTGAGATGAGTGACTGAATGAAAAGTAGTATATTGTTTCCACGGTCCTGAGGGATCAGGGTTTTATGTTATGTTGTTGCCAGAAACTATTCCCTTTTTGTCTTCAAGAAGTTTCTAGCGGCCTCTGAGCTAGCTGGCACAGGTAATTAAGTTTAATATAATCGATAGGGACATACCGACCTTAGTCCTATGTCAAACCTATAGGTTATATTATTCCAATGCGCAGAGCCTATTAGGGAAATAGGAACTACACTACATGAGTATATCACACAATTAAGTAGCTGTTGGTTCTCACATTACACATCCATTTCATTGTGTAACCACTCACCTATTCCAATGTATTCTCTTACTTGCATTAGTTGTATATTGGGCTGTCACAACTTCTGGCCATTGTGGGACATACACCATGATTGCCAGGTATAGTGGGCATTCTCTGTAGAATGGCTGTTATGGTATCCTATTGTCTCTATGGCTGCGGTAGTGACCAGCCATGATGGGACTTGTACCATTGTCACCAGCCATGGTAGACCGTACATCAGCGATGACTGTCTTGCGCCCCCGTTATTAGCATGTGGACCATGGCGGGCAGCAATAACAGATTGTATTGTAATTGCATTTATATAGTGCTTACTAGCTCTGATGAGGCGTCGAAGCGCGTCGAAGATGAACAAGATGGATGGCCTTGACGAACCTCACATTGTGGACAAGAGCACAGTGAATTCCCCTGCAATATCCATTAATTTTTACATGGGGTGGATAAGGCTGCATGAACATAGTTGTTAGTTTAGCGGTAATTGTGGTGTGTCTGTCTTTACTGTGTTGCTGATAGTCGTGGCATTGAATGTCAAATGCAGGTAGCTAGGTGCCTACCCGCAAAGTCTCATCGTGGCCTCATTGTCAGTGAACATGGGTGCTCTTGCTCTCTAATACTTGGCAGTAGAGGCCACAGTTTTGGATCTACAGATATGTGCACCTTGGGCTGTAAATGGGTGTTTTTCAATGTTTTGAATGTTAAGCAGCTGATGTTTTTCATTAATTGAGGGTGCGCAGGTGTGTACTAAGGCGGCCATTTTTCCAAAGTGGCCAGCAGCTAAAGAATGGCCCACAGGGGTCATCTGGTTCGACAGATCTTCCTCCATGCCGTGGAGTTGGGAAAATTTAAAATCATTGTCAGAGACAAAAGGTCTTTTTTGCTGATGATGTTTAGTATTGGCAAAAAGAAAAAAAAAATCTTGCCATTTCCGAACAACGTTGGCAAAAAAAACCAAGTAATTTGTAAAGTAAAGATGCTCACTTCTGAATTAGGAAGCATGCACACAACTGTCATCTCATAGCAGAAATGTTTTCCTTCTTTTATTGGTAGTTCCAAGATAGCTGACACCCATCTTGGAGAGGTAAAAAAAGTATTAAAAAAATTAGTCCGAAAGCATAGTTATGGAAAGCAGGGCTGCTGCAGTAAATTCCAGCTGCCTGTCTCTTCTGAAAAGTAGCACCGCTTAAAAAAAAAACATTAAAAAAAAAAGAAACGGGACGCGGAGGAGCAGGAAAACAATGGAGAGAAGCAGAGTAGTTGGGGAGTGAGTCAATGCTGCAGACGAGTGGCAGTGAGTAGGGAGGAGCGGGGGAGTAACGCAAGTGCCAGGGAGACAGTGAAAAAAAAAAGCATTTGCAATGCAATAGGTCTCGCATTTGCAGGAGTTTGAGCTGTTGGCATTGTAAATAACTATCTTTTATTTATGTGTTTTGCACTTGGTACTTATAGTAGTTGCTTACGAGAAGCAAGGCTGTGCCAGCCGTGCTTCTCGTAAGCAAGGCCTATAAGGCATTGGTATTTACAATGCCTACAGCTCAAACTCTCACAAAAGACCAAAACAACAAAAATCCAACATAGAATAACCAAAATAATATTTTTGCAAGAATAACCTTAGAAAGCAGTTACTTGAAGTCGGTAGCTCCGTCCGGGGCTACTGCGGTGCTGAGAATAAAGAAATTCAAAATTTTTGGCTGACTGTAGTGGTGCGGACCAACAACTGTATCAGAAGACTTCTAAACAGTACCTTTAATTTGGGCCGACTGCGTCGGTGCGGACCGGCAGTGGCAGATGTTGCGGTTGCAATGTGAAGCAGAGCGGTCCGGAGTGCAGTGCAGGCAGCGGCTCGGTGAGGGTCGTCCAGCAGCATCAGTGAGACCAGGGCTGTGGTGGGAAGTGGGGGTGCTCGTCACAGTGCTGACAGGTCAAGGTGCAAGCAGCGGTGCCGGTCATTGGGAGCTGGCATTGGTGGGCCCAGACTTACAAGCGGTGCCCCCAAACCACGGTGCAGGCAGTGGTGTCGATGTCAGCTTGCAGCGTCGTCGTCGGTGAGACCAGGGAGGCAGAGTGAAGCGAGGTAGTGCAGAGTGCCAGCAAAAATGAAGTCCAGCGTACCATCAGAAACAGGAGGTCTGAAAGCAAAAAGACAGGGGAAACATGCCAAAAGATGCCAGGTCTAACAGCGTCCTACTCTGCTATCAGATCAGGGTCAAATGATATCAGAGGCTCAAATGTGGAGTTCAGATCGCCTGCAACAATGAGCTCCGATCCGCCCTTGTAATTTGTTAAAAAAATCTCTAGGGCACTTATAGTCTGGGTGCCTCCTCTCTTCCCCTTAACTCTATTGTATGTAGTTATCACTAATAGAGAATTGCCATGGCTAAGATCCACCCTAAAGGCCAACACGTCCCGGGAGCTAACTGGGAGTTGCCTTATTGTACATTGTAACTCAGTCTGGACCCATGTTGCCAAGCCTCCTGAAGGCCTACCTCTAGGTGATTGGATTGCGTGAGCAAAGAATGCTGTGTAACCATTCTCAATAATAGGGGAGGTTCTCCATGTCTCCTGAAGCAGACATATATCGTAATTACCTATAAACAACCCCTACTCTATTTCCCCCAGTTTGGCACCTATATGTGCCACATTCCAAGACAAGATTTTTAATGTTCTATTAACATGTTTAACTGGCATGGTCTGACTGCCTAAGGGGGCATCTGCCACCAAGATACAGGAGCTTAAACAAAAACACATGTCGGAAATCAACATGGATATATCAGCATGTGGTTCCTCAACTACTCTCATTGGTCTAAAGCGTCCCCAGGGTTCAAATTCACTGGAACCCAACCCTTCGTGAGGGCTACTTCTATGGATCCCCCAAGTCGAGTTCAGGGTCAGTCAGTCAATGTCCCCCATCCTACTGCAGCCCGCAAGGGTCTAATCAGTACATTCCTGAACATACAAGGAGATAACATTTCATTAATTCCAGACAATGGAAATTGATCCACAATAATATTACTATTCAGATGATGCAAATCAACACATAACCTTAACTTGCCATTACAATGGAGTGCCACCATTAAAGGAGAAATCCACACTGAAGCTTCTATAGGCTCAATTATGTCAGCTGCACCCAACTTTTCCAATTCCATTGCCACCTCTTTTGTTAACGAGATAGGGACATTCCTGACTGTGTATTGAGGGGTACAGCACCCTCTTTGATTTTAATTTTATGTTCAAAACTAGGGGTGGGTGGAGCTCGTGGAAGCAATTTTCACTCGTGGTCGCTAACTTAACATTTTCATTCTGCACCCGACAAAAAACTCCGCAATGTGGTGGTTGGTGCAGTTTTGTCAGAACTCTGCGTTCCAAGCTTAACGCGGGGTGGGCGCAACTCCGAGAACTCTGCATGCGGAGCACCATTCAGCGCCAACCCCTATTTAACATCTATTTACCCACTTTAAACCTTCATCTACCACAAGTACTTGCTCTTTACCTTTTGGATCTAGAATGATGCATACTTTTTTTGATTACACCATCCTAAAACGGATAGAACTCTCTTTTGGAACATACAATTTGCCATATGCATGTTGATTCTTGAATTAAAACTTGAACCAACGAAACCCAATCATGTTAATCTTCTTACTTGCATATCTTTCCGGTTGTATTTCAGTAGACAATACATTCATTCATACTTTACTTACGACATTTTTTCTCCACACATCTTCACTGATGATCTTATAAGGAGAGCTTGAATCAGCAAACATTTTAATATTCACTCCACCAATCTTCATCCAACACTTTGATTTATTATCTACCAACAAACATCCATCCTTTATATTCAAAAGATGTTTTTCCTTAAATTTCTAAATACACTCAGATACTTCCTCTTCACTCCCTACAGATTAACCTCTGTTACCCTTAGTCTCCTCCACACATTTAACTGACTTAGATTTCCATCTAGAGACTTTAGCATAATGGGAACTACACTTAACCTTCCTGGCAGGAAATGACCTAGCAAACGCCAAATGTTCCAAACTATCACATCTGTAACATTTAGATGGCTCCTTATAGAAATAAATTTAATGACCTGAACCACATCATCCATTCATCCTTCCTGTTTTCATGTCACCATTAATTTTAGGTACCATCTCTGATGCTTTCATCTCAGTCCTCAACGCACTCACACACCTACTAGATGTATGCGCTTTGTAAACAATTGCTAGTACATCCTCTGAACATGCATCTCCATTAACCCACAACCGTTCCTGAATGGCAGTATACAAGCATGCATAACTACTTGATCACAAGTTAAATCGTGCAGTAACCCACCAAATGCACAATCCATAGGCAATTTATTCAGCTCACTGACATACTCATCAATCGACTCAAATTGAAATTGTTTTTTCTTGACAAAATTTGTACTGAGCAATCTCAAAGCAAACCTTAGGAGCAAAATACTTATCTAAGTTTTCTAGCGCAAAACTAAAGGCATTAACATCCCCACTTCCAACAACAGGTTTATGCATTTGATTGAAGGTTTTTAGCCCTTGAGTACCTAAAGAATTCAGTGATATTTGTATTTTGTGTTCATGAGACATGGGAGACATTTCTCATCCACATCTACTGTCTCAATGTAGTTAAAAAAATAGTCCTTCCATTTTTTTCACCTTAGTGCAGTGTCCGATCCTGACGGTCAAAACGCTTTTGGGGGACATAAAGAAAATGTTTGCTGACTCATTTTTCCTTGTGTGTATATTCAAAAATATAATGTGGAATTGTTTAGTGTCCTTACTTTTCCAGTGACCACTGGATTAGGCCACTGTCCACTCTTCACCACATTACATACAAAAATATCCTCTCATGATGTAACCAAGCAAACCTCTGTAGTGTTAGTATAAAGATGATTGTTTCTCCTGTGGCAGAGACGCAATCTCTCTGAATCTACAATTCCCAACTGTGATCATCTTCTAAATGCACAAGAAGGGCGTTGCTATGTCCTTCGTTAACCACAATCCCAAATGGCAGTCACGTCGGGGTCAACAACGTAACCTCTATGCACCGATGTGTGATGCACAATGAGAGGAAATATGTGATACAGTCACTCCGGCACTCAGGAACCTCCAACACAGAGCGAGCAAGGAAAATTTCTGATGCAGCGTGAGCAGTGGCAAGGTGCATCAAATGCTGGGAGAGTGACTTGTGACAAGTTAACGGCAATTCAACTGCAAAAGTCACTTCCCAAAAGAAACAGTAAATCAATTACAATATCTTTTTCTTTCCAAATTAAAATGTAATGTGAGTCATTGAGTCATCCAAAACATGCAATGCGTTGTTCCTGATGCAACTCCTCACTTTGATTCCTTGGTATGGAGAAGCTCATCAAGATCTGTATATATACTTCGCATAAACACCGCTGCCTGCTCCTCACACTTCCTCTGCTCTTCCCAGCTCATCACCAACATTGTTATATATATATATTTTTTTTTTTTTTTTTCCCCACCAAAGGTCTGAGAACTTTTGAGAGCGCACACTCGGCAAACTAAACCACCTGGCTTTCACTTTCTGGCACAAACTTGCACCATTGTTCGCTGGTAACATGTCCCAGACCTGACGCGTTTCTAGGCTGCTGCCTTTCATCAGAGGTCGCTCTTGGAATGACTAAAACAGGCAGTTCTGGTATACTTTATTTATAGCATGCCCCGCCCTCAGTGGGTTCTCTTTCGGTGCATGCTGGGTCCCGTAGTTCCCTCCAGAACAAATAACACCTTAAGTAGGTCCTGCTATGAAGTCATCACTTTCCAAGCATGTTTTCTCCACCCTTAGTGGGCCCCAGAACAAGGTGCAAGTGATTTTCGCCACAGTTCGCCGTGCCGCAAATTGGGTCCGGATCCAGTTCCGACCCACGGCCTCCTTTAATTACCAAGGACGGTGCTGCTCCCCGTGACAGGACTGCCGTGTGATAATGTTTTCCACCAAAGGTCCGAGAACTTTTGAGAGCGCACACTCGGCAAACTGAACCACCTGGCTTTCACTTTCTGGCACAAACTTGCACCATTGTTCGCTGGTAACATGTCCCAGACCTGACGCTGCTTTCTAGGCTGCTGCCTTTCATCAGAGGTCGCTCTTGGAATGACTAAAACAGGCAGTTCTGGTATACTTTATTTATAGCATGCCCCGCCCTCAGTGGGTTCTCTTTTGGTGCATGCTGGGTCCCGTAGTTCCCTCCAGAACAAATAACACTTAAGTAGGTCCTGCTATGAAGCCATCACTTTCCAAGCATGTTTTCTCCACCCTTAGTGGGCCCCAGAACAAGGTGCAAGTGATTTTCGCCACAGTTCGCCGTGCTGCAAATTGGGTCCAGATCCGACCCACGGCCTCCTTTAATTACCAAGGACGGTGCTGCTCCCCGCGACAAGACTGCTGCGTGATAATTTTTTCCACCAAAGGTCCGAGAACTTTTGAGAGTGCACACTCGGCAAACTGAACCACCTGGCTTTCACTTTCTGGCACAAACTTGCACCATTGTTCCCTGGTAACATGTCCCAGACCTGACACGTTTCTAGGCTGCTGCCTTTCATCAGAGGTCGCTCTTGGAATGACTAAAACAGCCAGTTCTGGTATACTTTATTTATAGCATGCCCCGCCCTCAGTGGGTTCTCTTTCGGTGCATGCTGGGTCCCGTAGTTCCCTCCAGAACAAATAACACCTTAAGTAGGTCCTGCTATGAAGTCATCACTTTCCAAGCATGTTTTCTCCACCCTTAGTGAGCCCCAGAACCAGGTGCAAGTGATTTTCGCCACAGTTCGCCGTGCCGCAAATTGGGTCCGGATCCAGTTCCGACCCAGGGCCTCCTTTAATTACCAAGGACGGTGCTGCTCCCCGCGACAGGACTGCCGCGTGATAATTTTTTCCACCAAAGGTCTGAGAACTTTTGAGAGCGCACACTCGGCAAACTGAACCACCTGGCTTTCACTTTCTGGCACAAACTTGCACCATTGTTCGCTGGTAACATGTCCCAGACCTGACGCGTTTCTAGGCTGCTGCCTTTCATCAGAGGTCGCTCTTGGAATGACTAAAACAGGCAGTTCTGGTATACTTTATTTATAGCATGCCCCGCCCTCAGTGGGTTCTCTTTCGGTGCATGCTGGGTCCCGTAGTTCCCTCCAGAACAAATAACACCTTAAGTAGGTCCTGCTATGAATTCATCACTTTCCAAGCATGTTTTCTCCACCCTTAGTGGGCCCCAGAACAAGGTGCAAGTGATTTTCGCCACAGTTCGCCGTGCCGCAAATTGGGTCCGGATCCAGTTCCGACCCACGGCCTCCTTTAATTACCAAGGACGGTGCTGCTCCCCGCGACAGGACTGCCGCGTGATAATTTTTTCCACCAAAGGTCCGAGATTCAAGTGAAAACGGAACCCACTGAGGGAATCGGAAAGATGGCTCCAAGGGAATACAATTCCCAGCATGCAGAATACTTCTTTGCACGAACTGAGTGCCGCCCACTAAGGGCTGATAACCAATAGCATCATGCGGTGAAATTTGAATAAAGGAGCACTTCGTAAACACTTGTGAAACAGCCTATGATTAAGGGGCGTCAAGCCCTGAAATGCGTCAGGCACCTATACTAAATCGGGATGCAAAGGCGAGTGAAATCATTGGAAGCCGAAGGGCTGGCCTGCAACCGAGTGCGTCCTGGAAAGCTTCAGGGCAATTTGTTGGAAATATATATATATATATATATATATATATATATATATATATATATATATATATATTATCTACTGGCGGTCGCCAGTAGATAGTTATAGTTAGGACCTATTTTCCATAGGAAATCCGCGACATTCTATTTGAAATAACTCTTGCGTCGGTTGACGAATCTTCGCGAAATTTTCAAACTTTATGGCCCGCTCCGGTCCGCTCCTACCCTGAAAGTCTCAGGGTGATTCGTCAAGCGGGGGCCGAGAAAAAGGGGGGTCCCAAAACGTGTTTTCCCCATTCATTTTCCCATAGGAAACTTTAGACACGGCTACAGCTCGAACTGCTGAACGGAATTACACCAAATTTGGCAAAGAGGTAGTTCTTGGTTCAGAAAGAACCCTTTTTGTTAAATGGTGTAAATCCGTTCAGTAGTTGCGGAGAAATTAAAAAATAAGAGTCAAAAAATCAATTTCCCATAGGAAACTTTATGCAAGGCTACAGCTCGAACTGCTGAACGGAATTACACCAAATTTGGCAAAGAGGTAGTTCTTGGTTCAAAAGAACCCTTTTGTTAAATGGTGTAAATCCGTTCAGTAGTTGCTGAGAAAATCAAAAGTAAAAACACATATATATCTGGGCGGAGCCTAACCACACATGTCATCGTGAGATCTGATTGGCTGTCAGCACTTCATCCTGGAATTGCTGGCAGCCATCTTGGGACCAATATAAATGATAGTACCCCATTGAAATGCATTGTAGTGAATCGAAGATTTTGAGGGTTACCAAAAGGAGAACTATAAAGGGTGATAACAGACTTTAGTTACATTAGAATTCATTTGTTGATGGTACCATACTAATTTCAGGAATTGTGGTGTGTTCTAAGGTGATCTTACCCTGTGAAAAACCTTCTGCTGGGATATCATGAATCATGTTTGAGAGAAAACTATTTTCACATGCTTGTCCCATACAGTTTTGGAAGGTGCTCCAGAAGCTACAATGAGAGCATATTTTCTGTAAATTCACATTATCTTTCTCAGTCATGTGAGAATGAACTCCGACATTCTCAGTAAAACATGTACATCCAACAAAGGCAGAGACTGTCAGTTGATTCCTTTGTGTAATACTGCAGCTTCCCAGAGTGTTCTAAAGAACAACTAGAGTGCTAACAGCCTTACTTATGACAAAAGTATGGCACACCTGAAGCCATCTTGATTGGAATAAACTGGTAACACTTAAAACATTTAATTTAAAAAGGAACAAAATGATGGGGTTCATCTTGTCATAGAAATTATGGTTAGTGCTCTGGAAAGAAAAATTAGGACATGTTTCAAGTGTGATCTCAAATATCTTCCTGTTATATTTCAACAGGAGCAGCCTGTCAGTTGATGCCTTTGTGTTCTACTGCAGCTTCCCAGAGTGTTCTAAAGAACAACTAGAGCGCTAACAGTCTTACTTATGACAAAAGTATGGCACACCTGAAGCCATCTTGATTGGAATAAACTGGTAACACTTAAAACATTTAATTTAAAAAGGAACAAAATGATGGGGTTCATTTTGTCATAGAAATTATGGTTAGTGCTGTAGAAAGAAAAATTAGGACATGTTTCAAGTGTGATCTCAAATATCTTCCTGTTATATTTCAACAGGAGCAGCCTGTCAGTTGATGCCTTTGTGTTCTACTGCAGCTTCCCAGAGTGTTCTAAAGAACAACTAGAGCGCTAACAGTCTTACTTATGACAAAAGTATGGCACACCTGAAGCCATCTTGATTGGAATAAACTGGTAACACTTAAAACATTTAATTTAAAAAGGAACAAAATGAGGGGGTTCATTTTGCCATAGAAATTATGGTTAGTGCTGCAAAAAGAAAATTTAGTGCATGTTTTAAGTGAGATCTCAAATCTTCTTCTATTTCATTAGAAAATTCTGACATGCAGACTGAAACAATCACTTTCAATACCAGCAGTAGACTTCCAGTTAACTCCTTGGTGAGCAGTAGCTTTACTACAGTGATCTAATGAACAACTAGAGTAATAACATTCTGAATTTATGGCAAATGTGTGACACATCTGAATGCCTTCTTGATGGAATCAAAGTAAAAAACTGAAAGCATTTCCTACTGAGGAGACTGCAGTAAATGAGGAAATTAGGAAACTTCATAACAAAGAAGTCTTCCAAGATGGCCACCAGTGAAAAAAGAGCCCAAATGTAGCACAAATATTACCCAGATGTAGCCCACATATAGCCCAATGACAAAAGTGTGCAAAACACTTTTTATTTTTAGTTTTTTTGCAGTTTTATGTAGTGCAGACTGGTCAGGTATTGGAGCGTTGCATCTTAAAACATGACCCCCTACACTACAAAAACACCACTGCACTACCCTAAACCCTAAAACACTACCCCAGCATGACCCCCTACACTACACAAGCACCACTGCACTATCCTAAACCCTAAAACACTACCCCCAGCATGACCCCCTACACTACACAAACACCACTGCACTACCCTAAACCCTAAAACACTACCCCAACACCACTGCACTAACCTAAATCCTAAAACACTACCCCCAGCACGACCCCCTACACTACCCAAACACCACTGCACTACCCTAAAACATGAACCCCTACACTACACAAACACCACTGCACTACCCTAAACCCTAAAACACTACCCCAACACCACTGCACTACCCTAAACCCTAAAACACTACCCCAGCACGACCCCCTACACTACACAAGCACCACTGAACTACCCTGAACCCTAAAACACTACCCCCAGCACGACCCCCTACACTACACAAACACCACTGCACTACCTTAAACCCTAAAACACTACCCCCAGCACGACCCCCTACACTACCCAAACACCACTGCACTAACCTAAATCCTAAAACACTACCCCCAGCACGACCCCCTACACTACCCAAACACCACTGCACTACCCTAAAACATGACCCCCTACACTACACAAACACCACTGCACTACCCTAAACCCTAAAACACTACCCCCAGCACGACCCCCTACACTGCCCGAACACCACTGCACTGCCCTAAACCCTGAAACACCAGCCCCTGTACGACCCCCTACACTGCCCGAACACCACTGCACTGCCCTAAACCCTGAAACACATACCCTAGCACGACCCCCTACACTGCCCGAACACCACTGCACTGCCCTAAACCCTGAAACACCACCCCCTTCACGACCCCCTACACTGCCCGAACACCACTGCACTGCCCTAAACCCTGAAACACCACCCCCAGCATGACCCCTACACTGCCCAAACACCACTGCACTGCCCTAAACCCTGAAACACTACCCCCAGCAAGACCTCCTACACTGCCCGAACACCACTGCACTGCCCTAAACCCTGAAACATCACCCCCAGCAAGACCCCTACACTGCCCGAACACCACTGCCCTATACCCTGAAACACCACCCCCAGCACGACCCCCTAAACTGCCCGAACACCACTGCACTGCCCTAAACCCTGAAACACCACCCCCTGCACGACCCCCTACACTGCCCGAACACTACTGCACTGCCCTAAACCCTGAAACACCATCCCCAGCACGACCCCTACACTGCACGAAAACCACTGCACTGCCCTGAACCCTGAAACACTACCCCCAGCAAGACCCCCTACACTGCCCGAACACCACTGCACTGCCCTAAACCCTGAAACATCACCCCCAGCAAGACCCCCTACACTGCCCGAACACCACTGCCCTAAACCCTAAAACACCACCCCCAGCAAGACCCCCTACACTGCCCGAACACCACTGCACTGCCCTAAACCCTGAAACACCAGCCCCAGTACGACCCCTACACTGCCCGAACACCACTGCACTGCCCTAAACCCTGAAACACCACCCTCAGCACGACCCCCTACACTGCCCGAACACCACTGCACTGCCCTAAACCCTGAAACACCACCCCCTGCACGATCCCCTACACTGCTCGAACACTACTGCACTGCCCTAAACCCTGAAACACCACCCCCAGCACGACCCCCTACACTGCACGAACACCACTGCACTGCCCTAAACCCCGAAACACTACCCCCAGCAAGACCCCCTACACTGCCCGAACACCACTGCCCTAAACCCTGAAACACCACCCCCAGCAAGACCACCTACTCTGCCCGTACACCACTGCACTGCCCTAAACCCTGAAACACCACCCCCAGCATGACCCCCTACACTGCCCGAACACCACTGCACTGCCCTAAACCCTGAAACACCACCCCCAGCATGACCCCCTACACTGCCCGAACACCACTGCACTGCCCTAAACCATGAAACACCAGCCCCAGCATGACCCCCTACACTGCCCGAACACCACTGCACTGCCCTAAACCCTGAAACACCACCCCCAGCACGACCCCCTTCACTGCCCGAACACCACTGCACTGCCCTAAACCCTGAAACACCAGCCCCAGCACAACCCCGTACACTGCCAGAACACCACTGCACTTCCCTAAACCCTGAAACACCAGCCCCAGCACAACCGCCTACACTTCCCGAAAACCACTGCACTGCCCTAAACCCTGAAACACCAGCCCCAGCACGACCCCCTACACTGCCAAAACACCACTGCATTACCCTAAACCCTCAAACACCAGCCCCAGCACGACCCCCTACACTGCCCGAACACCACTGCACTGCCCTAAACCCTGAAACACCAGCCCCAGCAAGACCCCCTACACTGCCTGACACCACTGCACTGCCCTAAACCCTGAAACACCACCCCCAGCAAGACCCCCTACACTGCCCGAACACCACTGCACTAAAGCCTGAAATACCACCCCCAGCAAGACCACCTACACTGGCCGAACACCACTGCACTGCCCTAAACCCTGAAACACCACCCCCTGCACGACCCCCTACACTGCCCAAACACCACTGCACTGCCCTAAACCCTGAAACACCACCCCCTGCACGACCCCCTACACTGCCCTAACACCACTGCACTGCCCTAAACCCTGAAACACCACCCCTCAGCACGACACCCTACACTGCCCGAACACCACTGCACTGCCCTAAACCCTGAAACACCACCCCCAGCACGACCCCCTACACTGCCCGAACACCACTGCACTGCCCTAAACCCTGAAACACCACCCCCAGCACGACCCCCTACACTGCCCGAACACCACTGCACTGCCCTAAACCCTGAAACATCAACCCCAGCAAGACCCCCTACACTGCCTGAACACCACTGCCCTAAACCCTGAAACACCACCCCCTACACTGCCCGAACACCACTGCACTGCCCTAAACCCTGAAACATCAACCCCAGCAAGACCCCCTACACTGCCTGAACACCACTGCCCTAAACCCTGAAACACCACCCCCTACACTGCACGAACACCACTGCACTGCCCTAAACCCTGAAACACCACCTCCAGCAAAACCCCTACACTGCCTGAACACCATTGCTCTGCCCTAAATCCTGAAACACTAGCCCCAGCACGACCCACTACACTGCCCAAACACCACTGCACTGCCCTAAACCCTGAAACACCACCCCCAGCATGACCCCCTACACTGCCCGAACACCACTGCACTGCCCTAAACCCTGAAACACCAGCCCCAGCACGACCACCTACACTGCCCGAACACCACTGCACTGCCCTAAACCCTGAAACACCAGCCCCAGCACGACCCCCTACCCTGCCCGAGCACCACTGCACTGCCCTAAACCCTGAAACACCAGCCCCAGCACGACCCCCTACACTGCCCGAACACCACTGTACTGCCCTAAACCCTGAAACACCAGCCCCAGCACGACCCCCTACACTGCCCGAACACCACTGCACTGCCCTAAACCCTGAAACACCACCCCCTGCATGACCCCCTACACTGCCCGAACACCACTGCACTGCCCTAAACCCTGAAACACCACCCCCTGCAGCACCCCCTACACTGCCCGAACACCACTGCACTGCCCTAAATCCTGAAACACCACCCCCTGCACCGCCCCCTACACTGCCCGAACACCACTGCACTAAACCCTGAAACACCACCCCCAGCACGACCCCCTTTACTGCTCGAACACCACTGCACTGCCCCAAACCCTGAAACACCACCCCCAGCACGACCCCCTACACTGCCCGAACACCACTGCTCTTAACCCTGAAACACCACCCCCTGCACGACCCCCTACACTGCCCGAACACCACTGCACTGCCCTATACCCTGAAACACCACCCCCTACACTGCCCGAACACCACTGCACTGCCCTAATCCCTGAAACACCACCCCTAGCACGACCCCCTACACTGCCCGAACACCACTGCACTGCCCTAAACCCTAAAACACCACCCCCAGCATTACCCCCTACACTGCCCAAACACCACTGCCCTGCCCTAAACCCTAGAACACTACCCCAGCACGACCCCCTACACTACCCGAACACCACTGCACTACCCTAAACCCTAAAATACTACCCCCAGCACAACCCCCTACACTACCCGAACACGACTGCACTGCCCTAAACCCTCAAACACTCCCCCAGCATGACCCCCTACACTACCCGAACACCACTGCACTGCCCTAAACCCTAAAACACTCCCCCAGCACGACCCCCTACACTACCCGAACACCACTTCACTGCCCTAAACCCTAAAACACTACCCCCGCATGACCCCCTACACTACCCAAACACCAATGCACTACCCTAATCCCTAAAACACTACCCCCCGCATGACCCCCTACACTACACTACCCTAAACCCTAAAACACTACCCCCGCACGACTCCCTACACTACCCAAAGACCACTGCACTACCCTAAACCCTAAAACACGACCTCCTACACTACACAAACACCACTGCACTACCCTAAACCCTAAAACACTACCCCTACACTACACAAACACCACTGCACTACCCTAAACCCTAAAAACTACCCCCAGCACGAACCACTACACTACCCAAACACCACTGCACTACCCTAAACCCTAAAAACTACCCCCAGCAGTACCCCTACACTACCCAAACACCACTGCACTACCCTAAACCCTAAAACACTACCCCCAGCAGTACCCCCTACACTACCCAAACACCACTGCACTACCCTAAATCACTACCCCCAGCACGACCCCCTACACTACCCAAACACCACTGCACTACCCTAAACCCTAAAACACTACCCCAGCACGACCCCTACACTACCCAAACACCACTGCACTACCCTAAACCCTAAAACACTCCCCCAGCACGACTCCCTACACTACCCAAACACCACTGCACTACCCTAAACCCTTAATCTACCCCCAGCATGACCCCCTACACTAGACAAACACCACTGCACTACCCTAAACCCTAAAAACTACCCCCAGCAGTACCCCTACACTACCCAAACACCACTGCACTACCCTAAACCCTAAAACACTACCCCCAGCAGTACCCCCTACACTACCCAAACACCACTGCACTACCCTAAATCACTACCCCCAGCACGACCCCCTACACTACCCAAACACCACTGCACTACCCTAAACCCTAAAACACTACCCCAGCACGACCCCCTACACTACCCAAACACCACTGCACTACCCTAAACCCTAAAACACTCCCCCAGCACGACTCCCTACACTACCCAAACACCACTGCACTACCCTAAACCCTTAATCTACCCCCAGCATGACCCCCTACACTAGACAAACACCACTGCACTACCCTAAACCCTAAAACACTACCCCCAGCATGACCCTCTTCACTACCTAAACACAACTGCACAATTTGTTACAGGCGTTGCAACGCAGGCCTGTGGTGCTTACTGGAAGTACCTAGTGGGCTAGTTGGGCCCCAGGGACCCTCAGGATTCAAGGTGACCTAATCCCCCAACTTAAAACGCACCACGGGGCGTGTTTGCACAGTGGTGAAGGGAGGGGCGGGGCCTCAGGTGACATGTGCGCAAACACGCCCTGTGGTGCGTTTTAAGTTGGGGAATTAATTCCCTTTGAATCCTGAGGGACCCTGGGGGCCAACTAGCCCACCAGGTACCTTCAGTAAGCACAACAGAGTTGCGTTGCAGAGAGGTGAAAAAGGTGCGTGGCCTCGGAACGCCTCTCTGCAACTCAGCTCTGTGGTCCTAACTGTAGGTACCTGGGGGCTAGTTGGGCCCCAGGGACCCTCAGAATTCAAGGGGACTTAATCCTGCAACTTAAAACGCGCCACGGGGTGCGTTTGCACACATGTCACCTCAGGCCCCCCTCCCTTCACCACTGTGCAAACGCGCCCTGTAGCGCGTTTTAAGAGGTAGTTTTAATCCCCCTGCCCTATTATGTACTAGGGACTTGCAGAGGAGGTCATGCTAATCACAGGGGTACCGCAACGCATAGTGTTCCCTAGTGTATGTAGGTGTTTTCACTGTATTCTAAGTGTCTTTTAGCATAGCACTGGCTCTGGTTAGTCAGAGTCAGTTACCACCAGTACCCGTCTGAAAAAGTTGTGGGCACAGGATGATTTTGCAACAAGGCCTCTTTCTGCTCCTCTGTTGGTTCTTTCTGCACATCTTTTGCTTCTTTCTGTGCGTTTTTTCTTCTTTCTTCACATGTCCTACCTCTGTAGGCATAGTTAGAAACTAGCATTTAAAAAAACCTTTGAAATTCACTTAAAAAATCATAGGTTTCAGGCACGTTATAGTTAGAAATTAGCATTTAAAAAACCTTTGAAATTCACTGAAAAACCATAGGTTTCAGACACGTTATAGTTAGAAATTAGCATTTAAAAAACCTTTGAAATTCACTGAAAAAACCATAGGTTTTAAGGACAGTTATAGTTAGTTGGACATTTCACTCGTACAAAACCATAGAAATTCCCCCGTTATAGTTAGTTCAGCTAACTATAACTCGCGCCCCCGCAATGCACTGCTGATGACGTCACATATTACATCACTCATGACATGGTCAGTGACATCACTGATGACATCACTGATGACATCTCAAATGACATCACTGATGACATCACTGACGACATCATCCATGTGATAATTTCATGCATCTTCTCACACCCTAATATAACTTTTGATACACCCACTCTAAATTACAGACTGCCATTCTCAAAACCATAGACACTCCAACACCAAAAACTACATACCCACTCACTGATTCTTAGGTCTACACACACATCCACTCACTCACCCGTACAGTCACTCATACTTAGTCACTCAGTACAGGACTATCATATGCACTCATACACCTATATAAACACTCACACACCGCCACTCATCCATAGAGGTACTCGCACACCTAGTCAGTCATGCAAAAACCTAATCACACACCCATTTACTCACCTATACAGTTATACACACACCAGCTCACTTACTCATACAAATACTAGCACATTCTTACGTTCTTATACAATCACTGATACAAGTACACACTCATCCATACAGCCACTCTCACAATCACACACTCTCACTTATAGCCATTTATATACTCCAACACACATATATACTGCCTTTCACATATGTAGTTACTCACACATGTACCACTGAGATATACATTCAATCACTAACACACCCATACACACACTCACCCACCCATACAGTCCATCACAGATGCACTCTTGAAACCATGCACCCAGTGAATCACCAACTCACACATCTATGCACAGAGTCACACACACCCCACCCACACAAACACTCAGGCACCCATACAGATACTCAGACAATCAATCAATAACCCATGTAGACACTCATGTAGCTATTCAGAAAGCTCATGCAGCCGCTTACAAACCAACAGACAGACGGATACAGACATTCACACAGTTTAGTCACTAACCCATGCATTCAGTAAGATACATTTAATCACTCACTTGTAGAGTCAGTCACTCACGTACTAAATCATCCATTCAGACACTTATACACCCACTCATTCTTCAATACGCCTTTCCCTATATATATTAAACATATTTAAACTTTACAGAAACACACAGTCACTCGATGATGTCATCAGTGATGTCACCAGTGATGTCATTTGAGATGTCATCAGTGATGTCATCAGTGATGTCACTGACCATGTCATGAGTGATGTAATATGTGACGTCATCATCAGTGCATTGCGGTGGCGCGAGTTATAGTTAGCTGAACTAACTATAACGGGGGAATTTCTATGGTTTTGTACGAGTGAAATGTCCAACTAACTATAACTGTCCCTAAAACCTATGGTTTTTTCAGTAAATATATATATATATATATATATATATATAAATAAAACCTACTGGCAATCACCAGTAGGTAGTTATAGTTAAGACCTTGTTTCTATTCAAAAAGTATTTTTTCTTTTGTCAATATCTTTGGCGCCGTGAAATCTTTAAAACTAATGGCCCATTCACTTCAGCTGTTGTGTTGCAAGTTTCAGGGTAATTCGTCAAGCGGGGGCTGAGAAAAAGGGGGGTCCCAAAACACTTTTTGTCCATGTTAATTTTCTTAGGAAACTTTAGACACGGCTGCAGCCCGAACTGCTGAACGGAATTACACCAAATTTGGCAAAAAGGTGTAAATCCGTTCAGTAGTTCCTGAGAAATGTAAACATTTCTCAGATATACAAATATCGCCGCGGAGGATCCGCGAACCCACCTGATCTCGAGCCTGAGATCTGATTGGCTGCCAACAGTTCCAACCAGGAAGTGCTGGCAGCCATCTTGTGACTCGGTTGAACCGAGTCACAAGGAAAAAGGATACAAAAACAAGAAAAGGGAGCATGGAACTAACACCCTGACCCCCAGGGCCAAAATCTTTTTTTTTTTTTAATTTCGCCGGAAGTGATGTGCGTACACGAATCCCGCTGAAAATTGTTAAAAAAACAAAGCGGGGTCTCCCGCACTTCAATTTTTTAAAGCCCCTGGGTGGGCCAGGTTCCAGAGGCAATTGGAAAAAGATATACGGGGGCCCGCAGTGACCCCAGCAGCCCCGGGGACTGCCTCCTTCCCGGGGCTATTTTTTCAAATGAAGTGTGACCGGCTCACAGACCCGGCGACCACCACCTCCCCGGGGCACCAATTAAGAGAATGCGGGGGTCCGTTGTGGACCCCTGGCCCGGAGGACCACCACCTCCCCGGGGTTAAAGAGAAGATGGGAGGGGGGCGCGCCCCCCCTCCAGGAGCCGTCCATGGCCCTGGGGACCGCCACCCCCCAGGGTCGGCTTCAGCAATGTCCCAGGGTGCCCACCCCCAGGACATTGCAATTTGCAATGGCATGGCGGGAACACTGCTCCAGCCATGCCATAGCAAACTCTGCTTCGCTTCATGGAAGCGAGAGCAGAAAAGATGCTCTTGCTTCCATGAAGCGAAGCAGAATTGCTCTTGGGCAAAGGGAGCTGCATGTTAGCAGCTCCCTTTGTCCAAAATCAGTGCCGGCTCCCGCACGAGGCAGGGAGCTGGCAGGGACCGCGGGGGCGATGGGGCTCCCCCGGTCCCCAACGATGTGGCCATGCCCCAGGGGATGGGGTCCCCAGGCCGAAAGTGGCCCAGGAGGGGGGCCACTCAGCCCCCCTCCCTTTTGTCATTTAAAAAAATATTTCCAGGCCCCAGGGGATGGGGTCCCCGGGGCCAACATTTTTTGTAAAGGAGAACCCTTCCTTTACAAAAAATAAAAATAAAATAAATGGCCAAGCCCTGGGGGATGGGGTCCTCGGAGCCTAAAAAGGCCTGGCGGAGGGGGGGCCGCCCGGCACCCCTCCCTCAAAAAAATAAGTAAACAAAATTGTCTGGGCCTTGGGGGATAGGGTCCCCAGGGCATATATAGGCCTCAGAAGGGGAGCCACGCGGCCCCCCTCCGTTTGTATTTAATAAAAAAAAAATAGGTCGGGCCCACAGGGATGGGGTTCCCCGGGCCCAAAAGCACCAAAGGCAGGGGGGCCACACAGCCCCCTTTCCTATAATAAAAAAATAGATGAACCCGCAGTAGTGGAGGTAATAGGAGGGGGATTTGGCCCCCAAGGACGTCCTTGGGGCCCAACTACCCCTCCTATTACCTCTAGTAAGTCCCGCACAGCAGAATTGCTGAGTTCTGATAGAAGGTCACAACCCCTTTCTCCACCACTCTGCAAATGTGCCTCCTGGCGTGCTCTTGGTTGGGGGATAAAATCCCCCCTGGCTTTAGCGGGACTTTGAGGGCCAAGAAGCCCTCCTGATCCCTCCTGTAAGTCCTACACAGTGGAATTCCTGAGAGCTGGTCAGAGGCCCAGCCCCTTTTCTCCACCACTCTGTAAACGTGACTGCTAGGTAAAAAACCTTAGAAATTCACTGGAAAAACAAAGGGGATCCCATCCCCATGGCCAGTCGTTTATGAAATGGGGATGGGGGTCAAACGGCCCCTCTTCCTGGGCTATTTATGGCCCCGGGCTCCTATTCCCCGGGGCCCAGTTTTTCCTTTTTTAATAAAGGAAGGGGGAGGTCGCGTGGCACTCCTTCCCTGGGCAGATTTTGGCCCCGCAGACCCCCTGCCCCGGGGCCTGCCCTTAATTATTTTTTTTAAACAATCGAGGGAGCCACACAGCCTCCCTCCCCGGTCAATTTTGGCCCCGGGGGACCCCATCCCCTGGGGCCTGGCCACAATACTGAGTGCCCTGGTCCCATCCTGGGCACTCAGTCATTTTCGTTGGGGACCGCAAGGGGAGCCTGAAGGCCTCTGCGGTCCCTGCCGGTTCCCCGCATCTTGCAGGAGCTGGCAGTGCTTTTGGACAGAGGGAGCTGCTAACATGCAGCGGCCTCTGTCCAAAAGCAATCTTGCTCCACTTCGTGCAAGCGAGAGCATTTTACATGCCCTCGCTTGCAAGAAGCGGAGCAGAGTTTACTATGGCTTGGTGGGAGTGGCACTCCTGCCAAGTCATAGCAAACTGCAATGTCCCAGGGCCGGGTACCCTGGCACTTTGCTGGAGTCGACCCTGTGGGGTGGTGGTCCACCGGGCCATCTATGGCTCCAGGTGGGATGTGTGGCACCCCTCCTCTGTTTATATTTGCCCTGGGGAGATGATAGTCCCGGAGGCTGTGGGGGCCACTCGGGGCCCCTCGCATGTTTATTAAGTTAAAGCACCAGGGAGGTGGTAGCCCCTGGGGCTGCACGGGGGACCATGTGGCCCCCAGAAACCATTCACAATAAAGCCCTGATGAGGTGGCGGTCCCCGGGGCTGGGGTTGGTCCTGGAGGCCCCCCATTTAAAAAGAAATAAGCCCTGGGGAGCTGGTGGTCTCCGGGGTAGCGGAGGAGGCCATACGCATTATTATTTTAAGAAGCCCTGACAAAGAAGTGGTCCCTGGCTAGAATGTGTCCGATGAGGGGCCACCCATGCAGCCCCCTCCTTTTTCCATAATGCCCCCAGGATCTGGCCCAACCGGGAGCCAATAGTGAGTGAAGAGCTGGAGCCAGCGCTTCATTTATTTTTAAAATTTTCAGCTAGATCCACGGATCCTGTCGAAAATTGAAAAAATAAAAATGCTTTATTTGGCATTGCAGAGTCCCAGTGGGACACCTCCATGAGGCCTTGGGGGTTATGGTGTTTCTATCCTTCCCCCTTTTCTTTTTTGTTTTACATTTTTTGTGGGACTCGGTTCAACCGAGTCCTAATATGGCTGCCAACACTTCCTGACTGAAGTGTTTGCAGCCAATCAGATTTCGGTAGGGCTTCAGTACGATTTTGGGCTCCCAGATATCTTTATTTTTTTACTTGAATATCTCTGAAACCACCCAATGGATTACACAAAATCATAAAAAGCACGCTTTCTGGACCAACATCTAGCTTTCTGCCAAATTTGGTGTAATTTTGCTCAGCGGTTCGGGCTGGAGTTATGTTCGAAAAATGAAAAATCCCCTTAGACATAACATGGGGAAAATGTGTTTTGGGACCACCCCCTTTTTTCTCAGACCCCGCTTGATTGATCACCCCAAAACTTTCAAAACAAAGGCTGGACCAAAAAGGGGATGTTTTTGGAAAATTTCATGAAGATTCGCCAAGCGGTGCCAAAGCTATTCGCAAAACAAAAAACGCTTTGGAAACTTTGGTCCTAACTATAACTACCTACTAGCGACTGCCAGTAGGATATATATATATATATATATATATATATTCGCTGAAAAAACCATAGGTTTCAGGCGCGTTATAGTTAGAAATTAGCATTTAAAAACCTTAGAAATTCACTGAAAAAAACCACAGGTTTCAGGGACATTATAGTTAGTTGGACATTTCACTTGTACAAAACCAGAGGAATTCGGCAGTTATAGTTAGTTCAGCTAACTATAACTCGCGCCCCCGCAATGCACTGCTGATGACGTCACATATTACATCATTCATGACATGGTCAGTGACATCACTGATGACATCTCAAATGACATCACTGATGACATCACTGATGACAGTTTGCGCAAAAAGGGGTACCCCTAAAGACGTTTCCTAATTTAGGGTCTACACAACATATATGAAAAAACAATTAGGAAACATGATAATTGGTGAACTAACAATTATGCAATGAACCATCTCAAATGACATCACTGATGACATCATCCAAGTGATAATCTGATGCACCTCCTCATACCCTAATATAACCTTTGATACACCCGCTGTAAAATACAGACTACCATTTTCAAAACCATAGACACACCAATACCAGTTACTACATATCCACTCACTGATTCCTAGGTCTACACATGCGTCTACTCATTCACCCATACATGCAGTCACTGATCAATATAGCACTATCATTTGCACTCATACACCTATACAGACCCTCACACATTGCCACTCATCCATAGTTACTCACACACCTAGTCAATCATGCAAAGAATCATTCACACTCCCATTTACTCACCTATACAGTTATACACACACCACCTCACTTATTCATACATATACTAACACATACTTACTCTCTTATACAATCACTGATACAAGCACACACTCATCCATACAGCCACTCTCACAATCACTCACTCTCACATATAGTGATTTATATACTCCAACACTCACATATACTGCCTTTTACAGATGTAGTTACTCACACATGTACCACTGAGACACCCATTCACTCACCAACACACCCATACACACACTTACCCACCAATACAGCCCTTCACAGATGCACTCTTGAACCCATACACCCAGTGAATTACCCACTCACACATCTATGCAGAGTCACCCCCCCCACCTGCCCACACAGATACTCAGGCACCCATACAGATACTCGGACAACCAATCAATAACCCATATAGACACTCATGTAGCTACTCACTAACCCATGCAGCCGCTTACACACCAACTGACACACTGATACAGACATTTACACAGTTTATGCACTAAACCATGCATTCAGTAAGACACGTTTAATCGCTGAGTTATACAGTCAGTCATGCACCTACTAAATCATCTATTCAGACACTCATACACCCACTCATACTTCAAAACACCCTGGCATATATATATATAAAACATATTTGAACTTTACAGAAACACACAGTCACTGGGTGATGTCATCAGTGATGTCATTTGAGATGTCATCAGTGATGTCAACAGTGATGTCACTGACCATGTCATGAATGATGTAATATGTGACGTCATCAGCAGTGCACTGTGGGGGCACGAGTTATAGTTAGCTGAACTAACTATAATGGCCGAATTTCTCTGGTTTTGTACAAGTGAAATGTCCAACTACCTATAACGTCCCTGAAACCTGTGGTTTGTTCAGTGAATTTCTAAGGTTTTATAAATGCTAATTTCTAACTATAACATCCCTATTAAGTCCCCTTGAATCCTGAAGGTCCCTGGTGGCCAAGTAGCCCACCAGGAACCTCCAGTAAGTGCCACAGAGCTGCATTGCAGAGAGGTGTTCCTAGGCCACTCCCCTATTTACACCACGCTGCAAACGCGGCTTCTGGCACACTGCTGCTCTGACGATGAAGTCCACTTGTGTCCTGAGGTCCTCAGGGCACAAGAGGACCTCATCGCCCCACCAGCAGTGCACCACAAGCCGCGTTTGCAGAGTGGTGTAAAAGGGGGGGTGGCCTCGGACCACCTCTCTGCAACGCAGCTCTGTGGTGCTTACTGGAGGTACCTGGTGGGCTAGTTGGCCCTCAGGGACCCTCAGGATTCAAGGGACTTAATCCCCCAACTTACAATGCGCCAGGGGTGTGTTTGCACACTTGTAATATCAGGCCCCGCCCCCTCCCTGCACCACTGAGCAAACGCACCCTCTGGCACGTTGTAAGTTGGGGGATTAAGTCCCTTTGAATCCTGAGGGTCCCTGGGGGCCTATTAGCCCACCAGGTACCTCCAGTAAGCGCCACAGAGCTGCGTTGCAGAGAGTTGTAAAAAGGGGCGTGGCCTCGGACCACCTCTCTGCAATGCAGCTCTGTTGCGCTTACTGGAGGTACCTGGTGGGCTAGTTGGCCCCCAGGGACCCTCAGGATTCAAGTGGACTTAATCCCACAATTTACAACTCGCCAGGGGGTGTGTTTGCACACTTGTAATTTCAGGCTCCGCCCCCTCCCTGCACCACTGTGCAAACGCGCCCTCTGGTGCGTTGTAAGTTGGGGGATTAAGTCCTCTTGAATCCTGAGGGTCCCTGGGGGCCAACTAGCCCACCAGGTACCTCCAGTAAGCGCCACAGAGCTGCGTTGCAGAGAGGTGTAAAAAGGGGCTTGGCCTCAGACCACCTCTCTGCAACGCAGCTCTGTGGCGCTTACTGGAGGTACCTGGTGGGCTAGTTGGCCTCCAGGGACCCTCAGGATTCAAGGGGACTTAATCCCCCAATTTACAACGTGCCAGGGGGTGTGTTTGCACACTTGTAATATGAGGCCCACCCCCTCCCTGCATCACTGTGTAAACGCGCCCCCTGGCGCATTGTAAATTGGGGGATTAAGTCCCCTTGAGTCCTGAGGGTCCCTGGGGCCCAACTAGCCCACCATGTACCTCCAGTAAGCACCACAGAGCTGCGTTGCAGAGTGGTGTAAAAAGGGGTGTGGCCTTGGACCACCTCTCTGCAACGCAGCTCCCTGGCGCATACTGGAGGTTTCTGCTGGGCTAGTTGGCCCCCAGGGACCCTCAGTATTCAAGGGGAATTAATTCCCCAACTTACAACGCGCCAGGGGGCGCGTTTGCAGAGTGCTGCAGGGAGGGGGCGGGGCCTCTGGCGCGATGCCGGGTCTTTTTTTTTTTTTTTCAGAACGGGGATGTGTGGCCCCCCTTCTTTTCCCATTTTTTGGGCCCTGGGGACCCCGTCCCCCAGGGCCTGACCCCTATATATTTATTTATTTTTTTAAATGGGCAGAGGGCCGTGTGGCCCCCCTCCCGAGGCCAATTTCTTCTCCTGCGACCCCATCCCCCAGGGCATGGCCAGACTTTATTTTTTTTTTTTTTAATCAAATTATTTGGAGGGGGGCCGCGTGGCCCCCCCTCCTTAGGCCACTTATGGGCCCGGGGACCCCATACCCCGGGGCCGGCCTTTCCGTTTAAAAAAAAAAGAAAAATAATAATTAACGGGGAGGGGGGCCGTGTGGCCCCCCTCCCAGGACACTTCTGGCCCCGGGGACCCCATCCCCCGGGGCCTGGCCACTCCGTTGGGGACCGTGGGGGGAGCCCCAATGCCCCCACAGTTCCTGCTGACATGCAGCTCCCCTTGTGGAAAAGCAATTCTGCTTTGCTTCATTGAAGCGAGAGCAGATTTCCCTGCTCTCGCTTCAATGAAGCAAAGCAGAGCTTGCTATGGCAGGGCGGGAGCCGCACGGCTCCCGTCCTGCCGAAGCAAACAGCAGTGTCCCGGGGGTGGGCACTTGCAAATTAGTGCAAAAATACAAAAGCTAAATGTTAAAAACAATGGTGAGGCAGCAACAAGATTAGAACAGTTCGATTAAAACCAGAATTTTCATAAATATGTAAAGAAGTCCTCACTAAAATTCAAACCATGTGGTGTCTTACAGTCCAGCTCCAAAATGTACTTGGTCTCGAGCCTTCTCAGTATGGCCTCTCGGTCACCACCTCTTCTCAGAGGTGGGACCGAGTCCACAACAAAATATTTGAGCTCAAGTGATTTCTTTGCATGCACTTCCCCGAAATGCCTTGCCACGGGATATGTTGTATCACCGTTATTGATTGCTCTTATGTGCTGGAGTATCCGCTTGTGGACCTGCAGCTTGGTGCTACCTACATAACGCAGGCCACAAGGACACTCCAGCACATAAACGGAAAATTCAGTCTTGCATGTCAATTTCTTGTTGATATGGATCGGTTTGTTGCTGAAAGGCGTGACATATTCAGTCTTATTGACACCATGTTTGCAGGCTTTGCATACAGCACATTTGATGAATCCTTTGCTGGCATTGAGACAAGTCACATTATTTATCACCTCTGGGCTACTTTTGACCAAAGCATCGCTCATAGAGCGGGATTTCCTAAATGTGATGTTAGGTGACCTGGTTATTTTTTCACCTAAGACTGGGTCATTTTTCACCAATGCCCAATTTTTGTTAATCACCCTACGTATAGTTTTGTGTTGAGTGCTGTATGTAAGAATTAATCTAGATGGTTGTGATGCCTCTGACAACATGTTTAAGACAGTGCTACCTTTACAAGCCAATGCCTGTGTTCTACCCTGTTCATTCGCTCTGATCATGGCTTTATTGATCACATCTGAAGAATAGCCTCTCCTGAGAAACCTATCTCGGCATTCTTGCTGTGCTGTTTGACAATCAAGGTCAGAGCTACAAATTCTCCTTATCCGCAGCATCTCTCCATATGGGATGCTGCGGATCAGATGGACAGGGTGGTGACTTGCAGCATGAAGCAAAGCATTACCTGCTGAAGGTTTTCTATACAGCGTTGTATGCAACTGGTTATTCTGAACCAAAATCTCAACATCAAGAAAACAGATAGATGCATTGCTAATCTGGCCAGTAAACCTAAGATTGAGATTGTTATCATTTATTTGCTCAATAAACTGGAGGGCACCAGTCTCCGTACCTCTCCAAATTATTAGCTAATCATCTATGTACCGAAACCATCTTATTACATTGCTTGACATGATTTCATCAAAGGTGGACATGAGGACCTGTTCCTCCCACAGCTCCATGTGCAGACAGGCATAGCTGGGGGAAAAACAGGCCCCCATAGCCACACCCCAAACCTGCTGAAACACCTGGTTCTGGAAAAGAAAAAAGTTATTCTCAAGGCACATAGTGATCATGGTCAGTAACATCTTGTTATGCCTATAGAATCAAATCGGTCTAGTGTTTAAAAAATGCTCTATCGCCTTTAAACCATCCCTATGGTGAATGCTCGTATATAAAGACGAGACATCTAATGAAATGAGCAAATAATCAGGATTCCAAACAAGGTCATTTAGTTTTCTTAGCAGATCCCCTGTATCTAATATGAAAAAGGGTAAACCTCTCACAAAGTCCTGCAAAAAAAAGTCCACATATTTACTTGCATTTTCCATGATGGTATTACAGGCCGATATGATTGGCCTGCCCGGTGGTTTACATTTATCTTTATGTACCTTCGGAATAAAATAAACCATTGGCATCACAGGGTGGTCATTTTTAAGAAATTTGAACTCATCAATTGTCAATAAGCCAGCGCTCTTCCATGCCAAAAGAGTAGAATAAAAGGTGTTCCATGCAGTTTTAACAACCAACATCGTACTGCGTCTGTAGCAGTCCCTATCATTCAGTTGACTCATGGCCTCTTCCATATATAGTTCTCTTGACCACAGTACAATATTTCCACCTTTGTCCGATTGCCGGATAATTATATTTTCATTATCTTGCAATTTTCTCATTAGCTGGTAATATGCATTGTCATGTTTAGTATAGTGTTTTTTGCTCTCTTGTTGTTTCTTATATAGAGTTTTCAATTCCTGTGATACGTTATCGTGAAAGACATCTATGTTGTCTCTTAGCATAACAAGACAAAAGGTAGACTTGGGTTTGAATTTTGTTGCTGTGATCTCCCCCACTGATAGTGCTTGACTTGAGAGTGGTTCAGCATCTTCATTGTTATTGTGTAATTGTTGGAGATTCCGTAGAAGTTCCATATCGCCAGCTGTTAGTATTGAGGGACTGCGAATCTCTTCACTAGTGCTTTGTTTGGTCTTATGAGGCCCTTGTAGCAGATGGAATTTGCATAATTTAAGTTTGCGCACATATTTGTATATGTCTACGCGTGTTTGCGCGTAGTTAAAGTCACATTTGGGACTGAACGATAATCCAAGTGATAGTATCCTTAGTTCACTTTCTGTTAAGGCAATGTTCGTTAGATTTATGATAGTCTGTGAATCATGATTGACATCAATACAACCTATTTGCGCCTCCATTGTTTCTTTGTTTGGCTTTGCGTTTTCGTTCGATGCCACATTTGCGTCTCTCCCATCGTTTGGCATTACGTTTTTGCTGGTGTTCGCACCTAGAACACGGGGACGCAGTGTTTGCCTTCTGTCCTGGCGCAAACAGTCGACTTCCTGCGCCAGGGAGAATTTGTGAAACCCCAAACGCTGTACCCTAAGTTGTTCATTATCTGATTCACTGTCGACTGCTGAGCTAAGGTCAGAGGCTGATGTGGCTGCTGGTACTGCTTGGTTTGCCTCATGGGATGTTGGAAGAGGAGGTATTGTCTTCCTTGCCGCTTTGACGTTATCGTATTTTTTAGAAAATTATCGCGTTGGAACTTGAACGCCTTTCTTTTCTTAATGACTTCCTCTTCGCGGTGCAAACGTGCAGTGATTTCATCTCGATATTTTGTTATCACGGCACCAGCTTCTATTTTGTCAATTTCAGCATTCAAGACGTCAATTTTAGTTTGTAGTGTTTCACGATCGCTGTCAGCATATTTTACAAGAATTTCCACAAGTCTATGAGAAGACTCCAAATTACAGTCCGCCCATTCCGCTAACATTCGGGGGTCAGGATGCTCATAACTAGGAGCGAGCATAATACGTAGTCCCCTAGGTATCCTACCAACTTCCAAATATCTAGTGAGAGACCGGTGCTCCCACCATTTGGACTGCTCCGCTTTCATGAGTTTCTCCAGCGTTTTAAACAGTTCTTTGATATTGGAGTTAGAGTTGGATTGACTGTTAACTGGTAAATTGGTTATACTTTCCCCACTTGGGGAGTCATCAAACATGCCACTTGCCGCTGCCTCGCGACTCCTTAACGTGTCTGCGGACATGGTGCTTTGTTAATCGGGTTTGAAAAATAATACTTGTTAGGAATACAAGTGCCCGGTTAATACCGGCGACCCGTTTCCAGCACACTCCTTCACCGGGTAAATATATATATAGATTACCTACTGGCGGTCGCCAGTAGGTAGTTATAGTTAGAACCTAGTTTCCATAGGAAAAGCATTTTTTTGATTTGCTAATAACTTTGGCGTTGTTTGACGAATCTTCCTGAAATTCTCCCCAAAAAAATTCTATCCAGGTCAGCTCCTATCCTGAAAGTGTGTGGGTGATTCGTCAAGCGGGGGCTGAGAAAAAAGGGGGGTCCCAAAACTCGTTTTCTCCATGTTAATTTCCATAGGAAATTTTGCGACGAGCTACAGCCCGAACTGCTGAACGGAATTACCCCAAATTTGTGAAAAAGGTAGAGCTTGGTTCAGAAAGTGACCTTTTTTTTAAATGGTGTAAATCCGTTCAGTAGTTTTTGAAAATTCAAAAATAAGAGTCAAAAAATCAATTTCCCCATAGGAAACTTTGTGCAAGGCTACAGTTGAACTACTGAACGGAATTACTCCAAATTTAGCAGAAAGGTAGTGCTTGGGTCAGAAAGCGACCTTTTTAGAAATGGTGTAAATCTGCTCAGTAGTTGCTGAGAAATTAGAAAAATAAAAGTTTTGATATCTGGGCGGAGCCTAAGTTGCGTGCGCGAGCTTCACTGTGATTGGCTGCTAGTAGTCCAAACCAGGAAGTGTTGGCAGCCATCTTGTGGCTCGGTAGAAGCGAGCCACCCGAAAATGGAGAAACAAAGGTATAAAACAAGAGAAGGGGGCAGGGTAGAAAAACCCTGACCCCCTAGGCCTGCTCAGGGGGGTCACAGAAGGACCCTCAGGGCCAAAGAAATCATTTAAAAAATAAATAAATAATATCGGCGCAATTCATGCTGGGTTCACAGGTTCCCGCGTTTTATTTTAATGAGGCCCTTGGGTTGGCTAGGTTCCGGGGGCATTTCTTAAAAAATAATAGCAGGGGCTCGCAGGGATTGCGGGGGCCCGCTGGGGTCCGCGCAGCACCGGGGCTTCACTCATGTTGGGAGGGGGGTTGCGCGGCCCCCCTCCTGGAGCCCTCTATGTGCTTATAACTTTGGCGTTGTTTGACGAATCTTTATGAAATTATCCAAAAAGTTTCTCTTTTTTTGATTAGCTCCTATATTGAAAGTTTGGGGGTGAATGATGTAGGAGGGGCTGAGAAAAAGGGGGGTCCCAAAACGTGTTATCTCCATGCAATTTCCATACGAAACTTTACAGAAGACTGCAGGTGAAACTGCTGAACGGAATTACGCCAAATTTGGCAGGGAGAAAGGTGATGGTCCAGAAAGCACGCTTTGTTTAAATGGTGTAAATCCGTTCAGTAGTTTTTAAGAAATATCACATTTTAGGATATGGATATTTGAGAATTCTGACATCTGATTGGCTGAGGGGTTACGAGCTTGCGGCTCATTGGCTGTTAACGGTTGAAACCAGGAAGAGTTGGCAGCCATTTTGTGATTTACTCCGTCAGCTCGCATCGCTCCGTGTAGAATCCATCGGGTTCGTAGTTTTACCTCTGCGAGGCAACACTGGCATCTGTGTCTGTGTGAGATATGCCTTTCACGCTGCCTCTCCTCATATCAACAGGTCGCTGCTATGCCTTTAGAAGCCCGTCCGTCGGCTGGGAGCTCTGTGAGTTAGTCTGTCGGTACAATCCTCTACACTACCCAAAGACTACCCAAACACCACTGCATTGCCGTAAACTCTAAAATACTACCCCCCAGCACGATCTCCTACACTACCCAAACACCACTGTAATGTCATAATCTCTAAAACACTACCCCCAGCACGATCTCCTACACTACCCAAAAACCACTGCACTGTCGTAAACTCTAAAACACTACCCCCAGCACGATCTCCTATACTACCCAAACACCACTGCATTGTCGTAAACCCTAAAACACTACCCCTAGCAGGACCCCCTACACTACGCAAACACCACTGCAGTACCCTAAACCCTAAAACACTACCCCCAGTACGACCCGTACAGTACTGAAACACCACTGCACTACCCTAAACCATAAAACACTATCCCCAGCACGACTCCGTACACTACACAAACACCACTGCACTACCCTAAACCCTGAAACCCTACTCCCAGCATGACCCCCTACACTACCTAAACACCACTGATCTACCCTAAACCCTAAAAGAATACCCCCAGCACGACCCCCTACACTACACAAACACCACTGCAGTACCGTAAACACTAAAACACTACTCGGAGGACGACCCCCTACACTACATAAACACCACTGCCCAAGCCCCAGGGACCGCCACCTACCCGGGGCTTAAATAAAATTAAAAAGTGCCACCACCTCCCCGGGGCAAACTTTATTTAAACACAGGGGTCCATTGCGGACTCCCGGCCCCAGGGACCACCACCTCCCTGGGGCTATGCAAATGATGGGAGGGGGACCGCGCGGCCCCCCTCCTGGAGCCCTCGATAGCCCTGTGGACTGCCACCCCCCAGGGCTGGCTCCTGCAATGACCCAGGGTACCCGCCCTGTCATAGCAAACTCTGCTTCGCTTCATGGAAGCGAGAGCAGAAAACCTGCTCTCGCTTCCATTAAGCGAAGCAGAAATGCTTCTGGGCAAGGAGAGCTGCATGTCAGCAGCTCCCCTTGTCCAAAAGTAATGTTGGCTACCGCAGGAGGCGGGAGCCGGCAGGGACCGCGGGGGCATTGGGGCTCCCCCGCGGTCCCCAACGTGAGGTCCGGCCCCAGGGGATGGGGTCCCTGGGGCCAGAAGTGGCCTGGGACGGGGCCACTTGGCCCCCCTCCCTTTTAATTTAAATAATTTTAAAAATGGAAGGCCGGCCCCGGGGGATAGGGTCCACGGGGCCATAATTGGCCTGAGGAGGGGGGCCACGCAGCCCCCCTCCCAAAAAAATAATTAAAAAAAGAAGGCTGGCCAGGCCCCCGTGGATGGGGTCCCCGGAGCCTTAATTGGCCTCTGGAGGGGTGTCACGCGGCCCCCTCCCAATTTTTTTTTTTTTTTAAAACAAGGCTGGCCAGGCCCCGGGGGATGGGGTCCCCGGGGCCAGAAGTGGCCCAGGAAAGGGGGGCCCGCGGCCCCCCTCCCAAAATTTTTAAACAAAAAACTGGCAACTCGCCGGGGGCCCCGCCCTCTCCCTGCATGACTCTGCATTGGGGATTAATTCCCCTTTGCTAGTGAGGGTCCCTGGGGGCCAACTAGGCCACCAGGAACCTCCAGTAAGCCCCACACAGTGGGATTGCTGAGAGGTGGTACAAGGCCATGCCCCCTTTTTACACCACTCTGCAAACGACGCGCCTCGTGGCGCACTGCTGGTGGGGTGATGAAGTCCCCTTGTATCCTGAGGACCTCAGGACTGAAGTGGACTTCATCCCCCAAGCAGCGGTGCGCCAGGAGGCGCGTTTGCAGAAAGGTGTAAAAAGGGGGCGTGGCCTCGTACCACTCTCATGCTAAATCAAAGACATGCTGGTATGGCCGCCAGGGAGAGAGGTATAATGACCTCAACTAACTGGGTCCTTCGTTGCTGTCCATGACTTTGTGCTCCTCCAATGAGATCATGGTAATGTGCATTTAAAATCTGTGTAATGCTAAATGCCAAGTCGATAAGCACTGAGGAAGGCTTGACGCCAAAATGCAGTTGCTTAATAAATTCATCTGAAACGTGTCCCGTGAGTGCTTCACAATTTTGGAAGCTTGAATATTTTAAACGTGACTTTGCCCACACATCAGCGGTAAATAGCACCCTCCGCGAGTTCGGCAGCTCATGGGTGAAACTTGGAGCGAGTATTGTTTTGCTGCCTGAACCGCCGAGGATCAAAGGGAGTTATCCTATCAGCATTTGCTGCCAATTATTGAATTGGAGGTTGAAAGTAATCTATACTGAAGCCTGTAGGATGTGCAACATTTGAAATCTGGGCAGGCGAGGGACTGAAATACACGATAGTGGCACTGGCAGCTAGAGGCGCTATGGCTGATTCAGCTTCGGGGGACCGGACGTGTCATGCGGCATGTGAGCGACATTTAACATTTCATTTGAAAATTGTCTATGAGAGACTGAGAACCTTCATAAAGAAAAAGAAAAAAAATGAAATGTTTACCATTGGGTTGCAAGCCATCAAAGACATGCTGGTATGGACTCCAGGGAGAGAGGTATCATGACCTCAACTAAGTGAGTCCTTCGTTGCTGTCCATGACTTTGTGCTCCTCCAATGAGATCATGGTAATGTGGATTTAAAATCTGTGTAATGCTAAATGCCAAGTCGATAAGCACTGAGGAAGGCTTGACTCTGCAATGCATTTGCTTAATAAATTCATCTGAAACGTGTCCCGTGAGTGCTTTGCAATTTTGGGAGCTTAAATATTTTAAATGTGACTTTGCCCACATGTCAGCGGTAAATAGCACCCGCTGTGAGCTCGGCAGCTCATGGATGAATCTTGGAGCGAGTGTATATATATATATATATATATATATATATATATATATATATTATATCCAACAAACGCCGAAGCTTCTCAAGATGCACTCGACAGTGCGTCTGCCATTCGGCATCAAGGTTCGGCCCGCCCCAGCCATCCAAGTTCGTTGTATTGCCTGACACGTTTCTGTGGCCAACATACCACTTCATCAGAGGCATTTCTCCTGTACGCATTGGAGCGCTCTTATACTGCATGCTGATTGGTTGAAAAGCCCTCGTGGGTTCAACTACGTAGTTGATTTCTTCATACAGCATGCTGGGATGTGTAGTCACATCGAGCTTTTATTAAACACCTATAGTAGGTTCCAATGCTTACAGATTTCAGAGAGTCAGTTAAAATCCTTAGTAGGATCTGGATGTGATGGGAGCAGGCACTTTTCATCAAGACGCACTGTGCTGGAAACCGGACTCTCTGAAATCTGTAAGCAGTTAATCCCCCAACTTAAAACGCGCCATGGGGCACGTTTGCACAGTGGTGAAGGGAGGGGGCGGGGCCTGAGGTGACATGTGTGCAAACACGCCCTGTGGCGCGTTTTAAGTTGGGGAATTAACTCCCCTTGAATCCCGAGGGTCCCTGGGTGACTAGCCCACCAGCTACCTCCATTAAGCTGCCACAGAGCTGCATTGCAGAGAGGTGTAAAAGGGGCGTGGCCTCTGACCACCTCTCTGCAACGCAGGCCTTTGGCGCTACTGGAAGTACCTGGTGGGCTAGTTGGGCCCCAGGGACCCTCAGGATTCAAGGTGACCTAACACCCCAACTTAAATCGCGCCACAGGGTGCGTTTGCACAGTGGTGAAGGGAGGGGGCGGGGCCTCAGGTGACATGTGTGCAAACACGCCCTGTGGCGCGTCTTAAGTTGGGGAATTAATTCCCCTTGAATACTGAGGGATCCTGGGGCCACTAGCCCACCAGGTACCTCCAGTGCGCGCCACAGGGCTGCGTTGCAGAGAGGTGGTCCAGGCCACGCCCCTTTACACCTCTGTGCAACGCAGCTCTGTGGCGCTTACTGGAGGTACCTGGTGGGCTAGTTGGACCCCAGGGACCCTTAGGATTCAAGGGACTTTATCCTCAACTTAAAACGGCCAGAGGGCGTGTTTGCACACATGTAACCTCAGGCCCCCCTCCCTACACCAGTGGCAAACGCGCCCCATGGCGCGTTTTAAGAGGTAGTTTTAATCCCCTGCCCTATTATGTGCTAGGGAGTTACAGAGGAGGTCATGCTAATCACAGGGGTACCCCAACGCATAGTGTTCCCTAGTGTATGTAGGTGTTTTAACTGTATTCTAAGTGTCTTTTTCCATAGCACTGGCTCTAGGCCTGGTTAGTCAGAGTCAGTTACCACCAGTACCCGTCTGGAAAAGGTGTGGGCACAGGACGATTTTGCAACAAGGCCTCTTTCTGCTCCTCTGTTGGTTCTTTCTGCACATGTCTTGCTTCTTCCTGGATTTTTCTTCGTCTTTGTGGATTTCTGTTTCTTTCTACATTTCTTTTGCTTCTTTCTGTTCGTTTTTTTCTTCTTTCTTCACATGTCCTACTTCTGTAGGCATAGTTAGAAATTAGCATTTGAAAAACCTTTGAAATTCACTGAAAAAACCATAGGTTTCAGGCACGTTATAGTTAGAAATTAGCATTTAAAAACCTTTGAAATTCACTGAAAAAACCATAGGTTTCAGGCACGTTATAGTTAGAAATTAGCATTTAAAAAACCTTAGAAATTTACTGAAAAAACCATAGGTTTTAGGGAAAGTTATAGTTAGTTGGACATTGCACTTGTACAAAACCCGTGAAATTCCCCCGTTATAGTTAGTTCAGCTAACTATAACTTGCGCCCCCGCAATGCACTGCTGATGACGTCACATATCACATCACTCATGACATGGTCAGTGACATGATACAAAAGGAACAATATCGTATCTTAAAAAAGAATTTTCTTATCTAATTAAGTGTATTGTGCCAAAAAACAATTTTTATTAAGAATGACGGTGCTGGCTCATCAGGCGGGCGGGGCAGCCTAGGTTGGTACAGCTGCCTGCCCTTGGATCACCCGTAAGATAACCCACCATATTGCATACTTTTGTATGGAATAAACCTGCAGCAATATTTTCCCATAACAAAGGCTACTCTTCTCTAACCATTGTCAATATTCTAGTGATGAAAAATAAGTAGGACATTTCAACTTTTAAAACTAATAATTGGTGTTACTATGGTGCCCTCACAGGAAATTACATCACAGCTACAGGACCAAGATCAGAAACCTTGCAGCTTCTGATCCAGAGGGCATCATGAGAAATAAATGTTAATACACTGGTCAGTTTTAATTTCACTAACACGTTTCTTCATTGGCGAATCCACCTACACAATTCAATGATGCCAATTAGAAATGTTTCTATTTTTGTAATGCAATTCGAAATCCGCCACCAATTCTGAGGCACCCATTTCAGAACAATACAAGACTTTCAGAGACTGGTTTGTAATTCTGGGGCTAAACCACAGCTTCTTTGAAAGCAAAAGAATGACTTAGAGGAATCTGTAGGCTGTCAGGGGCAGATTTGCTAGCTCTTGCGCCACTTTTGCGTCACTTTTAACATGGGAAAAGTGACGCAAAAGTGGCGCAAAGGCCTTGTAAATCTGTCCCTCAGTTTGCCCACGCTCTACCTGCTAATTATGTAGGATTAGCAAGTCTCCTTCTCAGAAAAATTACTTGCCCGCAGAATGACTAGGGGGCATATTACCAAGGATTTGCGATAATTATCGCAAAGCGCGCTTAGCGCTGTTTTTTTTTATCGCCGGCTATCGCTGGATTCCATCGCGGAGATAACGCATTATTATGAACGCATATCTCCAAGGCGATAGAAAATCCAGCGATAGCGGCGAAACCCAGTATTAGCGCGAGAAATCGAGCGATAAATTCCCTGCGCTAATGAAAAGCTCACTAATAGGCAGGTGAGGACTTAACCTTACAATCCACCTCCCATTGAGAGAATCGGTTAAGTCAAGTTTTTATCAGGTGTTAAATTCCAGCGATAATCGCGGTTAGCGCGACTTTTTATCGCTTCGCGGGCATTGGTAATAGGGGAAGTTGTGTTTGCGACTGTTTGCAGTCGCTTTGGTTGGGAACGTCTACTTTGCATGTCATTAGCGATAATTATCGCTGACATGCAAAGCGGTAACAAAACGGCTGCTATTGCCATTAAGCTGTCGCTAACAGCTGTTAGTGACAGCTTGCTAATAGGGCGATAAAAATATCGCCGCTTTATCGGCAAAAAGTGCCGCTAAAGTGGCGATAAAGCCCTTGATAATATGCCCCTATGTTTCTTCATGTGTGTTCATGATCCTCCTACCTCTCCAGGCCTCCTTAGAATCATAGCCATGAACCTTAAAGAACAACATTGAGTGGCTTATTTACAAGCCTCTTGCGCCGCTGCTGCGTGACTTTTAACATGGGAAAAAGTGATGCACGGGCGGCGCAAGGGGCTTGTAAATAAGCCCCTGAGTTTCCAGCAGTTCCCAATGAACCTGAAAAACACCAGCGCATTTCCTTGGCTGTCACAATATCAAAGTTGAAATATGGACCTAAAGCTAAATTGTGACCCTAATATCAGCCACCAAAACATGCTTAAGTTAAATGTAGATTTACTAGTATTATCTCTGCTGCAGCAAGATTTTGGGGGGCAGTTGTACAAGCCCCTTGCGACACATTTGCGCCGCCATTGCGTCACTTCTGTGACGCAGCGTCGTCGTAAACAATTAGCCACGTTGCAACATATTTACAACGTGACGCATCTAGGGAGATGCGTCACGTCGCAAAGCCCTGCGCTACATTATACCTGCGTCAGGTATAATGTATGCAGGGTGGGTGTTCCGTCGCAGGAAAGCCTTGTAAAATTGACGCAGTGAAATCTATAAGATTTCACTGAGTCACTTTTACAACGCCGCTGCGTCAAAACCTTACGCCTGCTTGAAGCAGGCGTAAGGAGTGACGTAGCAGGTTAAGTATCGCCGCCCAAGAGCATTGCTGGAGTTGTGTTGCGCTTGCGACATGACTCCAGCAATGCGCTGCCCTTACGACAGAAGATGCGACATTCATCTGTCTATCCTTGCGCCATGGTGCGCCGCATTGTAAATGTGACGCATCCATGGTGGCGCAAGGGTATTCTTGCGAGTCGCATCTTTACTGGCGCATCCCTGCTAATATGCAGAGATGTGCCAGTCCTTGTAAATCTGCCCCTGGGTGTTTACATTATTGCCAGTATATATTGGTTGATACTTCAAATCTAATATTGTGGTGAAAGACCATACCCTGCTACCAAAAACTCAACTTCCGGTTTCTTTTCTCAGACCATGAGGCAGTCAACTTTGCCACTTCCCATTCACTGTATGCACAGCACATTCTTCTCATATGGCCTCCAGTAGAAACCGAGCACTCCTTCCTACGAGCTGTCTAGTCCTTGAAGGTTTCAAGGTTTCTTGCACTATAAACAGTCTCTCACGCCCCAACCAGACCTGGCAGGGCCCCTCGAAGCACTGGCTTAGTAAATATTCATTTTTTTACATGCAATGCTGCCTTGGTTCCCCGAAGACTGCCCCGTCCTCCACCATCAGAGGTAAAGGGAGACACCTTGTTGCTGGGAGCTAGCCTCATGACATAGGGTAAAATAGGATACACGGCCCTACGGGAGTCTGCCCTTCACATAGGGATTAACATATGATGGAAAAAGACCCCACGCAGGTACCATTAGTCATTGCTCTCGAACAATCACTTCGGAATTCGAGGCAAGAATGATTGGGTTTGCTTAGGTGCACCTCTTTGGAAAAACAGGTTTGTAAAACCAACTCTACAAGTCACATATAAGGGGAATGAATGGAGAACAGAAGTGGCCTGGTCTCACTGGCTCAGCCTTGTGTGCCATTTTCTGTGCCTCCTCTGCACTGGTACATTCTTTTCTGCTTTCAGTTGTCTTGGCTATTGTCAGGTTTCTATACCTGTCTCTTTCCACAGAAACTCTAGCCGGTTCTTCTTGTTTACAGAGTTGGGCAGCTGTCATCAGAATGTCATGCACAACTTCCTGCTAGGAAAGAGCCGTTTCCACAACATACTTCTTGGGCCACTCAGCCTTTTAGCAATCATTTCTTAGGGCACTGTCTACCAGCACGGTGCACATCTTCCTGCTCAGCGTCGAGGGTTTAAACAGCTGATCAGACCAATTGTTCTACCTGAGGCAGACAGGACCAGAGGAAAGAGGAGATGGCAGTACCGGCCTCGCTGATTGTGGTTCTTTACACAGGTAAGTCTGTGCCCTTCTTCACTAATGCAGATGTTAAGATTTTTCCTATCCATCTCCTAGGCACAGGAAAGAGATTGTAGCTCCTTCACCTAGCCACAGGTAGGCACAGGTAAGAGTTTTGAGCTCCTTCTCCTATGCCCAGGTAGGAGTTTGTAGCTCCTTCACGGTAGGCACAGGTAAGAGTTGTATCTCCTTGGCATATGCACAGGTAAGAATTTGTAGCTCCTTCACTTAGGCACAAGTAAGGGGTTGAAAGAGCTTGTAGCTCCTTCTGCTTGGCACAGGTAAAAGTTTTAGCTTTTTCTCCTAAGCTCAGGCAAGGGATTCTAGCTCCATCACCAAGGCACAGGTTTGAGCTTCTTTTTTCACTGGGCTCAATAAATACTTTTTGTTTGTAATCATCTGGGCACAGCATGGATGGACAGGCTAAATGAGACACAATACAGTGGCAGGCTGGAGAACAACTTTTGCTTTTACCCTGGAGAGGCTAATAAACCCCCCCCAAAAGCAGCCCTAAGCCCTGCTGATAAAGAGAACCACACAACTACCCAGGAGATGAATGGGCAGCTTGTTTGAAGTGCTTACTCTGTTCTCTATGTGGTAAACATGACCTTTTTCCTGAGATATTGTTATTTCCCATTCCCGCCCTGAGGCACTGTGTTTGCTTTGGATGCCAAGAGGCTGAACATGAGAGATATTGCTCTGACATACTCTGTTCTCTATTGTACATTATAAGGATATCGCAAGTGACAGAGGAGATCCACAACCTTCTTCAAGCAAGAGGACAATGGCTGACTGCCTGTAGAAGGTAGTGCAACGCGAGGGATTTGGAATATCTTTTTAATTTATGTCTGGGTGTAATTTATTCCTTATACTACATTTCCTCCAAAAACCTTACATCTGTATCCTTTTTCTGTTTCACATAAAATGGATGGTATGGTTTCAGATATGTAGAATAAATGCTGTCTATGTAAGGCAACATTAATCTACCCAATATGTAACTAGGAATTTCTGACTAAAATATAGGTAGTCTCATGTAGGTCACTTTAAAAAAACAGATATAGTTCAGAATGTGTAGTAAATTGGAGAGAGATTCCTGCTTTCCTTTAATAATCTCCAGGCTTGTCAAAATATTAAGTTACTGACATCTTTTTTAACTGCGAATAAGCACTCATTTCAATGAAACATGGTTCTGAAAAAGCTAGCCCTCCCTTTGATTGTTTAAATAGCATTGTAATTAAGCTGCCTAACCTGTCTTTCACACTACTGTCGGGGCTGGCTGCAGGTATTGTGATGTCACAATTTAACTATAATAAGTTATTACAGTAGAGTAGCTATGATTTCTTTTTTATTACAGGTGACTAAACTGTAGTAAGAAAATTAGAGACAGGTTTTTACATACATATTGCAGGATTCCATGTATTATAAAGGGTTCATTGAGAAAATATCAAGTAAAAAAATCTACTTACAAAAATATTGAGTCAAAAATATCGAATTTAAAAATATTGACTCTCTAAACTTATAATTAAAATTACTAAGGGGGACATTATGATGGTT
>CAWUFW010023579.1:0-73148 GCA_963921515.1 Calotriton arnoldi
ACAATGTCCATTTTGTAGATGGAAAAGAAATAAAGACAGTCGCACTCCTTTCTTCTCAAATTGTAAATTGTTAATTCAAAATTCACTAGGTATGGGTGCTGTAGAGTACACCTCCTGACCTTGAGGTGTGACGTTAGACTGAAAACAAATCCTTCACCACTGGAAGGGCGACTCATATAAGCACTCCGACGCGAAGAATTCGCTTAAAAAAATTAAATCTCCATTAATTGTATTTCATTGTGATTTATTTACAACGTGTTCCATTCGTGAAAATCATCCAATTATTTGTTCAAAACTGTATGGTTTCAGTCTTCAATATAGTACTTCTAATGCAATATTGTGCATCCAATGCTGATTCACAGGACTTTAAATTCAAATCCCCGATGCATTTCGGAACCAGCCCTTCTTCAGGGGGTTCTCCCTGTAAACAAAATAAGGTCTCTTACAGATCCAAGAACTGAATACGTCAAAACAAAGAAAAATCTGCTAAGACTACGTATCTAAGGGAAAATAAATCGCTTATGCACACTGTGTCCGCAAAATGTTGTGAAGAATAACTAGCAAGTAACAGACCTTTGTAGAAAAAAGATAATGTGCATACGCGTGTAACATATAATGTGCTCTGAGTATAAGCAACATTAAATGGGGTGTGAACTGTCCGCAAAGTAACTGAGTGGTAGCCGGCGTTCTCAAAAACGTGCCTTAAATCAACATCCTCTAATTCAAGTGTACGGCCAATTATGAAAAACCGTGTTCAAAGCAGTGCCTAAAATAAGTGTTAGCCCGAGTTACAGTATGCTCCATTAAAAATAACAGCCGTCCGAAAAGAAACGGAATAGTACATCAGTGCAATGGTAAAACACCGGTGAGCGTGGTAGTATGCAAACATGCAAAATAACAAAGTGACCGCGATACATTGAGATAAGCTCATTTACTTGTGAAAAAATGTTCAAAATCTGGCGTGCTCCATTTACAAGCTCGCGACGTTGATTCTGCTCAGACACGGTGACCCGGAAATATAATAGAAAAAGTGATCTGTTTCTGCCTGTAGCAATGGCCAATATCTTCTGATGGTTTGCTTGATTTTGAAACTCCTAGTCGAATATTTTGACACGAAAACCCAAAATTAAAACTCGTTTGGTTGAACACAAAAGTAATATACGGTTGAAGAATCCCAAATCGACAGTTGCCACGCATTTCTCTGAACAAAATCATAACACCAGTCAATTACGGTACCTGATTTTGGAACAAGTCGCAATTAAAGAAGGCAGCGACAACAAGAAGTTCCTCTTGCAACGTGAACTGTATTGGATGCATAAATTGAACTCAATAAGTCCCAAAGGGTTAAATGATCGTGTTGAATTTAGTTGCTACTTATAATCTTGCAATATGTCAACTGTGTACTGTTATTACATATCGCTGTATAACTCTCTTCTTCGTTTGTATAATGTTTTTCCAACTACCACATTGGTAATTTTTGCCCCAAATTATGAGACCTAATCTCACATTTTTTATTTTTGAACGTTTCTTAATACATTTCATCTATCTTAGGCACGAACGCAGGTTTCTTTATTTAGAAATGACCTTTTTATGCCTCACGGCATTATCACACTTTCTCTGGTTTTTGGTTACAGGAAACTGATCACACTAATGACAGAAAACTTTATTGCACCACGTTAGGCGCACATACTTTCACACAGCGCTCACATCATTGTTTACGTTTTGCCACAGTCCGTTTTCAGTTTTTTTCACCCGTGTAGTTTATTTCCGGTCACTTTTTCTATTATATTTCCGGGTCACCGTGTCTGACCAGAATCAACGTCGCAAGCTTGTAAATGGAGCACGCCAGATTTTGAACATTTTTTCACAGGTAAATGAGCTTATCTCAATGTATCGCGGTCACTTTGTTATTTTGCATGTTTGCATACTACCACGCTCACCGGTGTTTTACCATTGCACTGATGTACTATTCCGTTTCTTTTCGGACGGCTGTTATTTTTAATGGAGCATAGTGTAACTCGGGCTAACACTTATTTTAGGCACTGCTTTGAACACGGTTTTTCATAATTGGCCGTACACTTGAATTAGAGGATGTTGATTTAAGGCACGTTTTTGAGAACGCCGGCTACCACTCAGTTACTTTGCGGACAGTTCACACCCCATTTAATGTTGCTTATACTCAGAGCACATTATATGTTACACGCGTATGCACATTATCTTTTTTCTACAAAGGTCTGTTACTTGCTAGTTATTCTTCACGACATTTTGCGGACACAGTGTGCATAAGCGATTTATTTTCCCTTAGATACGTAGTCTTAGCAGATTTTTCTTTGTTTTGACGTATTCAGTTCTTGGATCTGTAAGAGACCTTATTTTGTTTACAGGGAGAACCCCCTGAAGAAGGGCTGGTCCCGAAATGCATCGGGGATTTGAATTTAAAGTCCTGTGAATCAGCATTGGATGCACAATATTGCATTAGAAGTACTATATTGAAGACTGAAACCATACAGTTTTGAACAAATAATTGGATGATTTTCACGAATGGAACACGTTGTAAATAAATCACAATGAAATACAATTAATGGAGATTTAATTTTTTTAAGCGAATTCTTCGCGTCGGAGTGCTTATTTGAGTCGCCCTTCCAGTGGTGAAGGATTTGTTTTCAGTCATTTTGTAGATGGCCCATATTTGAAAGGTAATAATGACACATTAAGAGCAGCACATGCTGTGCTTCCTATACATTATGTTGTCAAAGCTTCATGGCTTTCAGTAGTTACCTCAGCCCAAAATTCGAAATTGATTGCCCTTACCATAACATGCAGTATATCTGCTCAAATGGGAGTCACTGTTGTCATGGGAGAGAGAATTGCTAATTCAGTTGCACAAAATTGTATTCTGTTAGCATATACATTCAATGGAATCTTCACAGGTGAATTAATAGAGGCTCAAGAAATTGTTTCAGAAGCAGAACAACAGGGTTGTATCAGAACTGTTTTTGAAAAAAGTGACAACTGAATAGTAGCAAATGTATTATTGCAAAAACTGGTGCCCAGGTTTAGATTGCCAGTTTCTCTGAAATCAGATCATAATGAGGTTTCAAAGATGATGAGTGCAGAACAACAGATTGGACAAAGATTCAATTGTAGCCATCAGCCTGAAGTTTCAAGCATAATAAAGCAACACAAAGACAGCACAGAGTTACACTTTGCAAAAGACTGCGTTTCAGCATCACCGACGTGGCTTGAAAATGGACATGCAAATGCACTTGTGAAAAACACAGATGAAAAGACTAGCCATTGCTGTGAAGGTCTGACTGATGTGGAGCGTGCAGTTTCTTACCAGATTGCAGCTGCTACACAAGATCTACATAATGAATGGTGCCAAAACTTTGATCTGAGAGATGCTGTGAAATGGAAAGGCCTGTTCCAAAGGATCCTGGCAAAGACTGTTGTGAAATGTGGTGGCCTTCCAAATTGGGTGTATGCCTCTCACACACGTATGGTCCTGTGTCCCCCTGATAAAACAGCTCCTCTTCAAGAAGAGATGCCAGCAGTGGTCAAAAGTCCATAGAAGAGGGTCAGTCAAGATGTAAGGGAACACAGAGAGTCTGAAGCAGCACCAGAGAAAACTGAAGTGGCACTGGAAAAGCAAAAAGTGGAAACTGACTCAGATGAAAGCGGTGTCCAAAGGGTGAAAGAGTCAGATGCAGCCTCTGAAGAAGAAATTAGTGCTGTGGGCCTACGAGTGGAGGTGGGAAAAAGCTGGCTGAAAGGGTATCCAAAACGTCTGGAGTGGTCCTTTGAAAAATCATTTGCACCCATAGCTGAAACATCTGAATCTGATCAAAGTGAAAATAAAAGTGAAAGGCTTGGATTGAAAAAGTGCAAGGAATTGATGGTGCTCTGTCAGAGTTTCTCAGCACCTGAGTGGTCAAAATGCATGGAAAAAGTACAGAATGCCACTTTGAATGAACTGTATGAGCCACCCTGATGGCAAGCTGGTGACAAAGAGAAAAAGAAAGGCTGAAATAATAACTGAGAATTGTCAAGAGCTGAAGAGAAAAGAATCTTTGAATGATGAAAGAAAAAGAAGAAAAGAAGAAAAGAAAATAGAAAAGAGAACTGTCCTGTTGAATTTTCCTTTTATTATTTTAGTTACTTATTTTAGAGAAGACTAACAGTTCCAAGAAGCTACTTACAGAACTCTGCACTAAACATTTGAGCTTGGCTATATATGATCTGATTACAGACAAGACTTGTGTTTGCCTTAGAAATAGAAGTAAAATTGTTATATGCTCAGCTTTTGCAATAAAAATGTCACTTGTGAAAATAAATAACTGTGATGATCTACAAATCATTTGAGGTATCATGATTTGTTATCATCAAAGGGTGAGTTGATAGAGCTAGATTTCTCAAATTAAGCATTGCTTTATTTTTATGTTTCAGACAGACTGCATTTAAAATGGCACACACATTTTGGTGCAAGTGAAAACACATGGCACATGCCTAGTCAAACGTTTTTTAAAAGTGGCACTTTTGGTGCATGCAAAGTGAAAAACATAAAATGAGGCTTGGTCATAAATGCTTTCAGTTTGAAATGCTTGTGCTGAATTAACATGTGTTTTTGCAGTGTAGAGAAAACTCGTGATTTCAGTGGCCTCTTTAGCTTTGAATCATGGAATGTGTTCTCTCTTCCCAGTTTCCTTTCCCTTATAATCTACACTCCCTGTTCCTGTCTCAAGAGACTTTGGCTTTGTTGCATATTTAGACAATACATATTCAGTTCATAACACATCTTTTTATAATGTGTATTAATTAACCATGCACCATCACTACACGGGGGCAAAGCATTTGCATGAAAAGCTATCTAAAACATTAGAGCATGTTGCTATGAGTATGTATTAACTGTGTGCGCTTTCAAACTTTACACTAGTGCATGTTTTATGCTATGTTGTACATTGCACATTTTTGCATGTTGTGCACAAATAATAAGACAAGCTGCTTTAAACTAATAGCTTTTGCTAGGTAATCATTTATACAGGGTATTAGTATGGGGAGGTAAAACATAATGGGTTTCATTTTGTAAATTAATACTCTTTTTGTGTTTATTTTGTTTTTGGGCCTAAGATAAAATGGCTGCCTGTGAATCCAGCAAGGCTGTGAATTGTATTGAATGAGAGACGCATGCGCAGAACCAGCTATATACTGCCAAGTGCCTCAAGTGAAGACCTGGTTCAAGGCCACCATGAACTGTACATTCTTGTTACCCTGCCAATGTATCAGTGTTTGTGGAATGTGTCCTTCCTGCGTGCAATGTGACAGGAAGGAGGAAATAGACTGAAACATTTTTCCTAGTAAATGTTGCAAAAACATATAATTGTATTAATCATTAACGCTTCTTTTGTTAAAATTGGTATGGGTTGGATTTGCCAATGAGAACAGGATGGTGAGACCCTCGTGTCATCTATCCTAACCAATCACGGTGCAAGCTTTACTGAAAATTGCAACCTTATTAGTATAGTCAGCCAAGAATTAGAGTATAAATAATGACCTCTTTAGGGGGCTTGGGGGGGCTTTAGAGGCTTTAGAAGCTTTAGGGGTGCAGTCTGAGAGCAGATTGCGTCCGAGGAGAGATAGAGGGAGGTGGGGGGCATAGGCTAACCTTGCACGTCATATTTTTGGCAAGGCAGATCACATTCCTCTGTGGTCTTGTGAAGGGCGGGCTGTCTCGCTCCTTGTGAAGCAGCCTCTCTCAGAGGATCAGACCAGGGCAGAGAGTGGAGTTGGATAGAACAGGTAGATTTAGATGCTAAAACTCTAAGTTTATGCTTTGACTAACTAATTAGTTTTGAAAAGATTTATTTGTCTTATGCATTTATTTCTCTTTATGGGAGATTTTGCCAATTATTAATTATTGATTAGCCTTGCAAAAACTCACTCTTGAATCATATTTTCCTGAACTTTCTTTGGAGAATTCTGATTGACATTTGATTGCCTCATTCCCTTCCTTTATGGAATGTTTTGTATGCAACCTATAATATGTTCTGTATTAATTCTATTTTTCCTATTTTCAATTCTGTAACCTGATTGATATTTGACTAATGAATAAAGGGTCAGAGAACTTTAACTTTTAACTAGAAAATAAAACCCTTTAAAATACTCACCAACTCTCTTTATTGGCTTAAATATTATTTGTATTTTGATTTTTCATGTTTATGTAAAGTCTCCTGATGGTAATATACAGTGGCAAGGGTCCAGTACCTTTGCAGCGGTAAATTAGAAGGTAAATGAGGTTTTGCATTGAGAAATTATCGTGACATTACCGCTGCATCAGTGGTAATTAACTCTGATTATTATAAGCATACATTTTTATGAATAATATTTAAATATTTTATTATGTAACATGTGTAAATAATATTATTTTAAATAACATTTTCAGATATGTGTATACTTGAAGTATAGGATAGAATGTAAATTAAGTTATAACAAACTTAAATATTGGCAATTATTTTATATAAATTATGTTATTTATTATTGTATGTATTAATTTTGTTTTTTAAATGTAAATAATGTTTTACTTATTAGTTGTTAATATGTTGAGAATATATTATTGTATTTTAATTATATTTTTTTGTAGTTTTTTTATATGTATTTAACACTGTAATGCATATTTATTTCATTTAAATTTTTCAACAAAATATATTTGTATTTCTTTTATTACATGTTTATATTTTTAACTCTTTACTATGTTTTTGAAATTATTTTATTATGTTGAAGAGAATTTGTTTGTTTCTTATGTTGTACTGACAGGTTTGGGAATAGTACATTTTATCCCTCCACAGTCCAACACTTTCTCTACCGTTGCACTCATTCGAGTGGGAATAGTATATTTTACCCCTCCGCAATTCAATACTTTCCCTACTGCTACACTGACTGGAGTGGGAATAGTTCATTTTACCTCTCCGCTATCCAACACTTTCCCTAGTGTTGCACTACCTAGAGTGGGAATAGTATATTTTACTTCTCCACAATCCTGCAATGTCTCTACTGTTACACTGAGTAGAGTGGATATAGTTAATTTTACCTCTCTGCTATTCAACACTTTCCCTAGTGTTACACTGACTTGAGTGGGAATAGTAAATTTTACCCCTCCGCAATTCAATACTTTTCGTATTATTGCAGTAAGAGGCACGACGGTGGCGGTCTCCCGACAGCCCAATTACAATAAGGGCAGTCAGACCGTCATTGCCCCAGCCACAGTCGCCAGGGAACTGCCATTCCCTGGCGGTGGTGTGGCGGTGTGGAGGCATTAATATACTTGGCGGTCCCCCAAGCATATTACAAGTTTCCTCTCCAACAAGGTTTTCATGGTGGTTACACAACCATGAAACCATGGTAGAGAGGAAACAAGGGGGGGCCTACAGGGCCCCTTTATGTCTCTGTGCCCTGGGGTGCGTGCAGGGGGCACAACATGTGCCCCTTGTGTGCATGCACCCCAGTTACTGCACAGCATGGACTTTACCTTTACAGTCCATGCAGTGCAGGAACTGTTTTTGTCATTCCCATTGCAGTGCCCATTTTCAGGCCACTGCCGTGGAAACGTTAAAAAAAAAAGGCCAGACACGAAAATAACTCGTAATCTGGCGGGATGCCTGACCATGGGTTTGGCGGTGCAGTGGCGGGGCGGACCCGGCGCCGCACCACCAAACTCGTTCTCAGGCCCGTAGTTGCCTGGGAATAGCATATTTTACTCCTCCGCAATCTAACAGGTTCCCTATTGTTGCATTTAGTATAGTGGAAATAGTAAAATGTATCCCTCCACAATGTAATAATTACTCTATTATTGCAGAGACTGTAGTGGGAATGATAAATTTTATCCATGGGTGATGTAACAGTTTTCCAACTATTGCATTGCATGAAGTGGAAGTAGTAAATTTTACCCATACTTAGTCCAACACTTTGCCTACTTTTGTATAAATTGTAGTGGGAAATATTATATGTATTAAATTATTATGTTTTTGTTTATTTAGAATTATAATTAGAATTATAATATATTTAATTATTAATGTTTTAGTATATTGTAAGTTATTTATATTGTTTACTTTTTTATTTTAATTAGAATGGCTTGTTTTAAAAAAATATGTTCCTGGTATATATGTGTGTGTGTGTGCGCGCGTGTGTGTGTTTGTGTGTATGTTTGCCATAGGCCACCATTTGCCTTTTTTCCCCATGCCATGAGGCCAGGGGGCATTTTGTATAATCAGTGTCCATAGGGCTGAATTTGTTCTTTGTTTTCTAGGCCTCCTGCTTCTGTCGTGCAGTTCCTATATACTCTATATAGGATCTGCGCGTTTGGATAACATAAACTGTGTAATTGGTGGCAGACTGATTCTGTGCACCCCCACCGGATACGTTAGCCTGTCTGTATTAGCTAGCTCACAGTGCCGCTATAATCTCCTCTTACCAAGGAGAGAATAGATTCTGGCAACCTAAGAACATGACAACCCTGATCCCCCAGGATCGTGGAAACAATATACTACCTTTCGCTCAGTCACTGGTGATTACTTATTTTGTCTCAGAGATGCACAGAATAAACATACCGGGCATTTGTCAATAAAGATTTATTGAACAGTTGTTATTCTAGTGGAAAATAGATGAGCTGCAACAACCATTAGACAGTAGCAGAGATATATGCTTAGAAGCACTAAGAAAGTAAATGGATGGTATAACTCTACCATTTTGCAACAATCATGAATACATACAAGTAGATAAAACACATGATAAAAAGTGCGTACTCCTACGATGCCTCCCTAACTAGATGTACCTAAATGTACCTAGCATCTATGTAGGTGATATGCCAAGAATCCCTCTAGGATCTAGTCAACCCCATTACCTGAAAATGAGAGAATATGGGACCCCGTCCTGGTCTCGAGTTGGACACCCCGTGAGGGATGTTAGACCACTGCTAGCTGGAGCGTCTGCATGCAGGAACCTCAGCGTCTCTGGTCAGTGTGTCAGCGGGAAGTCTCGGTCTCCTCTGTCTTTCTAAGCAAGACATGAAGTATATATACCCATAGGTCTCCCCAGGGGTACTACCATGCTGTGTTACTGTGTCGGCCTAAAGAATGACGTTGGGCCTGAACTTTATACAGAAGATGTTCGTCCTGCTGTTAGTCCTGCTGTGCTTCCAAGAAGCCTCATGCATAATGTATGAGATTCCAACTAGGGAAAAACCTGCGTTCTGAATGCAGTGTCGTTTCTAGGTAAAAGGTCAGTCCCTATGAACCGTTATGTATGTAATGTTGGGAAGAATATAGGTGAAAGGTTGTAATGTTACCTGCGCCTATATAGGGTACCTATATGGAATATAACACCCACTCCTCTTCCGACTGGACGACATATGTAACCTATTATTGTACTACCATCCTAACTAGATATTGGTACGCACAAAGTAAAAAAACATTTCTTTTGCTAAAATGTTTAAAACGTCTAAAAATTTCTAAAAATCTTAAAATGTTAAAAATTCTTGCAAGCCATAGTCCTAAAAGTGTCTGTAGCTATAGTCCGAACCACTCTAAGCATTTGAAAGCCATTGATGCCCAATAAATGAAAGGAATATCAATGTCAATTTTGTTTCTGAGTTCCAAATCGAGTTTGTTTAAAAAAAAAAGGGCGAATTTCTTCCAGCAAACGACGAGCCAAATGAGTCAAATGTTTATGTGTCCTGGCTGCTAGATGCAACATTTTTGTTGATTGCTTCCGCAGTAGACGGCCCCTGTAGCACCTCGCAGAGTACATCAATTGAGCACAGATGATTTTCCACGCTGTCCGCAGCTGGTGCTGGGGCAGCCTGTGCGCCATCCAAAGCCTGGGTGTCAGTGGAGGAGCCGGTGTCCATACCAACAAGTGCAGTTACTACCTGTGGTGCCTCAAGGAATGCCGCCATAAACATTGGAATACGCTGAGGACACTGCAGAACATGGGCCGTTATCGGGTCCAGTAGAGCATTCACGTCCGGTTGCGCACAAGATGGGAGTGTCAAACAAAGGTCTAACACGCATTCTTCTCGTCAAAACAGGCATCGGAGGACAGGTAAGATGCAGTCCATCCAGACTGGTCGAAATGACAAGAACCAAGATGCACTTAGTTCTCTTAGGTGGGCGTGCCTAGATGTTGTACCATGCGGTCATGGTATTTAGGCTCCAGGAGTGCTTTTTCCATCTCCTTGGTGACTGGGACGTCCATTGCGTAGCAGGTGGAAAACAATCAGGATACCTGCTATTAGAAACAGGATTAGCGGAAGTCGTCCAAAGATGCTTCCGAATACGGAGTGTATGAAGTTTGGTATAACTCCAAGTACCATCTGAAAGGTGCCTAGAAGTCCAGAACCTATGGTCTTAAATAGGTGGACTATGCCTGTTGTATCAGACATGTTAAAGATACGATTTACCATTTCTATGAAATGGAAAGGGCAGTTTGTATGGATAAGCGCCTGTATCTCTGCCGAAGACCTTGCGATCTGGAGATCAAAAGTCTCTCGAGCGGAGGTTAAGGGCACAGACTTCTGTAAAAACATGGCTTTCATTCTGCTTAGAGTATCAAACCGTATTAAAGAAACATTCAGTGAAGGCCATAACGGTGCCTCCCTGACTGTATGTGTCGGTGGAAACAATACTTGCATACAACAAGTAACCCTGGAGCTCATGGTTACCAGATATGCGATGCTCAGGAGCATTCCACAGCAGCCTTGACTATTCAGCATCAAGTAACTCCCATTTGAAAGTAGCCTGAATGCTGGAGTAATTGCTGCAGCTGGGGCACCCCTCAGATGACAGAACAAGTTCACTACAGAACCATTACAAGCCCTATGCAGCATTATATCCTGACATATGAGTGTTCCACTAAAAGCGTTCTCACAGTTTGTACCGCTTAGAAACACTTCTCAATCCCCACTCCGGCATCGAAATCTCTATGGTAATTCCCATGATTCCTTAATGTATTCCTTACCCGTTTTTTCATATTTGCCTGCCTGCTTTTGTTCAAGGCAATACTGAACCTGAAAGGTAGTGACCGGTAGAGTTATTTGGCCATGGATTAGCCATTCCGTGGACGGTGATTCTGCCACTGTGAACGGTAATCTGTCCAGTTTCTCAATACGCAGCATTATATATTTTGCTCCCATTTGTGCCACTTCTATCTGTTTATCTGTCAGATTGTATTCAGAAAACAGAGACGTGCTGTTGATAAAACGTCAAGGCACATAGCCTGCACGCAAAGATTGCAGCGTCCAGCTTAACAACATAATAGAACGTAATTGAGATTGTCCGTGTTGTAATATGGCCAAATCTTGTTCTAGTATGTCTATCGCAGAAGATACAATGTTGCCTAAGGAATATATCCTGGAGGTCAATGTAGTTAACCCATTGTCTACCACTGCTTGAGATTTTTCGAGATTTATACGGTCTATTTCATGCAATCTCTCTGCGGCCTCTTGTTGGGATATTTTCCATATTTCATTGTAGGCAGCATAAATGCCAGCATAAATGAAATGTTTCTGATGTGGTTTCCTGGGACCTAGTAAAAAATCCCTAAGATCCACATCCTGTGTCAGTAAGGATAAGTGTTGTTTCACCTGTGTGAGTGTTGAGGTTTTTAACCACTCAAGGCACAACTTCCCAACACTGTAGGATGTCACTACCCCTGGATGTTCTCTCTGCACATATCATGGATCTGGCCTATGGATACTGAACCCTTCGGTCCTTCCCATGAATCTAGCTTAAACAACTATTGGTGTCTGTGGGACAAACCAACCATTTCTTCCAATCGGGGTCGCTGGGATGCCCCGTTGCTGGGGCAGCCATGCGCTCTACAAATATATTAACATAACATCTATTGCTTTGTATGATGTCATCTAATGTAATCCCTTTTTGTGATGGTTTGTTACCCTCGGTGTGTGATGGAGTTGGCAGCCGAGGTGTGTTCAAGTCTTTATTCTTGGGTAGTCCAAGGCAAGACGTCTGTTTCACTGTCTCGTTCAAAAACATGATCTGTTGAGGGATGAGGCATGCTCTAAATAAAGCTTCTATCCCCTGAACTTGCCATTCCCTAGTACCCCAGACTGATTTTAAGTCTATGGTGTCTTTCCATAAGTCGTAACCTTGTTCGGACAACTGGGCAATAAAAGATGCAGAGTAAATCTGTTTGGTGTTTGTTAACATATTTTTCTGTGCTGATGTTTGTGCAACCTTATAATAATATGAGGCTGGGTCAGACATACTAAACCCTGAAAAATATGGAAACTTTTGTGTAAATGCTTTTGAACTGCTTTTTGGCGGTGTTGGACAATGTTCCCACTGGTGGTAAGTGAACACATTTCTAGGACTAGCAGATTTATGCAAAAAATGATGACCATAATGTTGATAACAATACATTGTTTCGAAATCTGATGTGCTTTCCAATGTTTCACCATTAGAAAATGCAGCAGATTTTTCTAAATAAGACAACATGTTATTTACAGTCTCAAAATCCCAATCATCGGAAAATGTACTTGAGGTAATGATATCCCTTAATGATATTTTAAATAAATGAGGAATTTTTAAAAGTTCGGTCGGGCCAAATATATCGAAATCAACCTTGTCCCAAACTATACCATCAGGTATAGGAACTGCTGTAATGTTCAATGATGACAAGTCTCTTTGTTCTCAATGAGATGATTGGTGTGGTTTTAAAAGTAAATTCACCTTTTGGGCTTCAGAGCTTTGTCGAAGGTATTTTCCATTAACGAGCATGCTAAAAACTATTACTAATCAAACACAAGGAGATGATGGACAGAGTGCTGAAACTTTTCAAACACTCACCCCCAGTCACAGATCTGGGTTGAATCCATCATCATTCTTTAGCTCACTTTGCCACCCCAGTACTAAGCCTAACCAGAAAAGAAAGAAAAGTATCCCAGTGATTACCCATAGTTCTACCCAAGGTGACACCAGGTAAGTCTTTTTAAGAAAGTTCAGAAAGTCTTTAACTTGCTGCTTGTGTGATTTTTGGGCTGGCGTCATTTCAGGTTCACTTGGATCCAAAGAAAACATATCAAAGTTTAAGAAGTAGCCAGAAGCAGTTCGATCAATTGTTGGAATTGTATCAGGATTTGTTGAAATCATACTTTGCTCTTGTCGAGGCATGTTGACGTAGACATCTGTATTTGGTCTCATAGCAATTTGTCTTTCATTTTTAGTTTGATTTTGAAGTTGAACTTCCGGTTCAAGAGGAAAGAGTTCCATAGCATAGTTGCATAGTCCATCATTCCGTACATGGGACTCTTCGAACGTGATGAGTCTTTCCGTTTGAACTTCTTGAATTGTAGCGAGAGGAGGGCGTCTGCTACTTTGGAGTCCACGTGGCCTACTACTCAGTATCGGCCACATAATGTGGTTTGATTGAGTCGATTGAGAAAAATCTTTTCTCCTTTTTTCCGACAAGAGGCGGTAGAAGTACAGTTCTTGTTCCTTCAACTGCTAGGACCTGTACAGGCTTTCTGTAGGATGGCCCACATTCTTTCTTGTCTGCTATTTGCTCTCTGACTAGATCCCCGACTCTTGGGATCCAGACAGGTCTTGCTGTGACTGATTTGACTTCCCCAGTGGCGGCCTGCTTCATATGGACATTACTTTGTTGTGTCCTGGATTCATTTAGATCCTGTAAAACAACCAAACGATCATGGATGTCAAAAGGCTTTTCATCCGCCACTGCGCCTTCACAATCAAGATCAGGTACCCACATTCTAGTCCCAAATAGGACCTCATATGGAGTGACCCCCCCCCAGAGAACTTCTTGGCATATTGTTCAAAGCTCGCTGCACTCCATACAGATGTTTTACCCAACTTTCACCCATGCCTAATACTCTAGCTGTTAAAGACTGCTTTAAGTCTCGGTTTTTCCTCTCCACGACCGAATTTCCCTCGGGTTGGTACGGAGAGGAGTACCGCAATGCTACACCCAATCCTCGCAAGGCCTCCTTGTAAGCTAGAAAGCTAAACACAGGGCCCTGGTCAGAATGTAATGTGTCAATTGCGTATGTCCCTATAAAGACTTGCAAATCTTTTATAACAGTTTGAGTGTCAGCCGAGTGCTGGGGCCACACCCATAGGAACCTTGAGCAGGAATCCACTGCAACCATGATATACCTGTAAACACCATCTCTTTGTAAGGGGCCGCAGTGGTCCAAGTAAACACAAGCTAGTGGTTTGTTAGATATTATTAAAGGTGTCTGCGCTGGACGTGTTACGGTGGAACCTTTCATCTGCTGGCAGATGTCGCATTTCAAGACTTAGTCTTTAGTCTGCTTTGTTAATTCAGGCCACCAATAGCGTTGTTTCAACAAAGATACAGTCGCCGTAACTCCTGCGTGTGCAGAACCTATCCCTTCGTGTGCTGCTAGAATCAAACCTAACCTCTGATCCATGTTTGGAGTTACTCTATCCCTCACTCCAGGAATCTGAGCAAATGGAATGTTATTGACATCTAACCTGTAGGAGTACTTGAGTGGAAACTTTTTTGGTAGTGCTTTGCTGTTTTTGCGTGAAGCAATCACAGCCACCATAATCTCACCGTCTATTCTCATTTTAGAATGAGTGATTGCAGCTACGGAAGCCGTGCGTACAGCCCCCTTTGCGGATTCATCAGCCAATGAATTCCCTTCAACGTGAACGCCATCACGCTGATGACTCAGTGTATGTATCACGTGAGCCCTTGGTAGTCCGGATTTCAACTCCACTACCTGTTCCCATAGCATTTTATGCTTAATTGTGTCACCTTTTGCGTCTTTTAACCCGTTTTGAACCCAGTGCTGCAAATATTCATTATATGACTGCACACAGTAAAAGTAATCGTACACAATTAGTGTGGGGAATTCTCGATCTGTATTTACCAGTGCCAGTATCAAGGCTTTTAACTCTGCCAGCTGTGCCGTGCAGTCTCCTAGAGATTGCGTTTTTCTGCAACTTGGATGGAACTTTCCATCCCGCATGTGACATTTAACAATCACACATGCCGCGCTGTATTGTTGCTTACTTCCTATGGCCGGTGGCGCAGATCCGTCAGTGTAAATTTAATATTCATACTGGTCTAGAGGCATTATTTAGTTTGGTAGAGGATATTCTTGTTCGTTTTGCAGAAATGCTTGTGTCTTTAGATTTGGGTCGTACCTGTATTCTACATCTGTTGCAGTGAGAGAATTAGCCCATTGTATCCATCTCGGATGTAAGGCTTTAGCGTTAGGAACGCTCACCTTTGTCGCAGCCTCCAAGGCTGGAACCAGAGTCACTACTAATATTCGCTTCCCCTGAGCCAGTGCTCTTTCCCTCACTACAGCAGTCTGTACTGCTGTTAGAATCTTTTCTGTGGATGCGAAGCGCATCTCAGCATTGGTGTACAAATGTGATTTGTATGCAATTGGTACCATTTCACCTTCATTATATGTTAGATAGGTGTACCCAGATTGACCCTCAACTATACGGATCACCAGGTTGCGTACGTTTACGCGTGTCTGTAAGTGTTTGGAAGCTATCATGTCAGCTTGTAAGGAACAAAGTGTATCTGTGTGTTCCTGTGTCCATTGTCTAACTGAAAAGCCAGGTTTTATTAAATCGTAGAAAGGTTTTACTCTTTCTGCATAATCTAAAATGTATGCTCTACCAAAAATCAGGAATCCCAGCATTGATTGTAAATTCTTTAATGATTTTGGAGGTTGGAGCAGCGCGTATTTTTCTAAAAAATTGGCTGCCAGGCTTTTTCCTTCACTTGAAAGCTCATATCCTAAAAACAGGACACTGAGGTGGGCAATTTTTTATTTTTTAAAGTTGAATTTGTAGCCCTCAGATGCAAATCCCAAAATTATGGTATTAACTCTGTTCAAGTGTTCCTCTAGGTCATCGTCCGTCAGATAAATATCATCCACATAGGACAATGCCTCTTCATCCAAATTTTGAAGTAACTCAGTTACCCTGGCCGAAAACAACCCCGGGCTGTTCTTATACCCCTGGGGGAGTCGACAAAATTGACCTGGGACCCCAGCGCTGAGAATGCTGTTAAATACCTGCTTCCAGGTGCTATATTTTGGCAGAAAAACCCATTTGAGATATCAAGTGTTGTTTTATATTTTTTCCGCACAATGTTATTCATTAATGCGCCACTGTGCGCATTTTGAACTGCAAATGTCTTAGTGCAAGTGTTTAAATGTCTGTAATCTAAAACTAAACTATATGAATTGTCAGGTTTCATGACCGGAAACAAAGGATTATTCATTTGAGAGTTGCAAGTTTCAATCACCTCTTGGTACTCAAGTTGATCTAAGATCTCCTGACCTGTCTTTTAGCTTCTTGTTTTATTGGATACTGCCTTTATGCAGTTGGAGTATTTTTTAAAGAAATTATGTGGTGGGTTGAATCCTCATCCATCCAACATGGTTCTTCTATAATGCTGGAGCCTGGGGTACCGACCACTCCTGCGCATATGTGTATTTTAGGTGTGTGGGAATATGGTCTGAGAATGCTGGTAAAATTACAGTTTCTCCTTTAGGGCAATCCATGACGAATGCTGGCGGCCAATCCTGTTCAGCTAATAAAATGTCATAGCCAAACGTCAGGTTCTCCCAAAAGAGACCTTTCACTGTTCTACATTTGTCACCCTCCATCTGGAGAGTTATTTCATGTACTTTATGTGGGACGCTTACCATAGTATTGGGTGTTTCTACCGTGATATAATCATTCAAGTCCGCTGTCACCAGAAATTCCATCAGGTTCTGGCGAGCTATTGTTACTTCTGCTGCACAGTCTAGCATCGTCAGAGCCCATTCCCCGTTCAGTAGTCGAGTCCTCAGAATTCTGGGCATGTCTGATCTTTAGACCTGCAACCTTCTTCTTTTTGAACAGTGGCTTTTTCTTTGGTTTCTCTTCTTTTTTAGAAGTGTAATCCTGAGCATGCTGCTTGTCTCTGGACTTCGTACGCTCTTCTTGTCTGTCTGACCGCCCTTCCCTCTCAGAGTTTTTCGATGAACCCTGAAAGGAACGAGAGGAACGTGTATCAGTATCCTGATACCAGTCAGGTTTCCTAATATTATCCCTATTCCTAAGGTTATACCTCTTTTCAGAGGGCTCCTGTGGAGGAGATCTACCTCAGAATTGAGATCTGTTTCCTTTAAAATCTTGTTATTTTCTATTGTCCCACTTCTTTTTGTTAAAGCAGGTGTCTGCTTGGAAGTGTCCTTTTCTGGACTGCCCATCAGTTAAAGCTTTCCCACCCAGACTGTCTCTGCCTAATTCTGCATACACAGTTTCAATTATTTTTAGTAGTTCGTGTTCCTGTTCTAAAGGACTGAACTCTCTTCGGCGTTGGCGGATAACCGCTGAAGCTGCTTCCCCTTTAATATTAGCTAGTATTATGGCTGATACCTGGGCATAGTTACCTAGTAACTTCATCCCTAAGTTCAGTGCAGGCTCTATTCCGTACTCATTTTGTATTTGTCTAAATACGTCTGGTACTACTGATAATGACGGGATACCATGAGTCCTGGTATAAATGGCAGCAAAGACTGTACCCCAAGTGGTACAATCCTCTACTTGTGGTGTTATCCCCATGAACAAGCAGATTGTTACCATTCTGTGTTTTTCATACGGGGTAGTATTCAGGAATACTGCCTCTAGCTGTGTTATTTTCTGAGCTACCCAGAATGGCATTTGTTCACGTTTAGAGGGCATTTTACCCATGACCGCGTGTAATGTTTGTGGTGTGATTTTAGTTGCTGTACCCTGAGCCTGAGTTCCATTTGTTGCAACTATTGCTGGTTGGACTGTAAGTGTCCTCATGACGAATTGCGTCAAGTTTCTATAGATTTTAATTAAGTCTTTATGGTGTATGAGTAAGTCTCCTGCTGGCATTGTTTCAATGTCAGGATGTGGTGTGTAGGCCGCTAATATTGGCCATGTTGCCCCTTCTCTTCCGAGCAGGCCGAGCCTTATTCTTCTTCTTATGTGGGGTAGGGTGCCCTTAAACCAGCATAAGTGTTCCTGGTACGTGAGCGGAACCTCAATGTCCTCAAACGGACAATATTCCGCTGGTGCGTCTCCTTCTGTGTAAGAGTGAAATGTTTTTGTTCTTGCATTTGCTGCTGGGAATATAACCCACGAATAAAATACCTCTGTTCTGTTTGATTCGTGCGCCTCAATCATGAAAACTACTAAACCACCCCTAGATGATAAACCATGCGCGAGCAGTTTCAGGGTGACTGCATTTCTAAAATTCAGTGCAATTTGTATTGCATCTGCATCTTCCTCCTTAGAGAGGGGCAGTGCTTGTTGTATTTGTTCTAACTCTATGTTCGTATTAGTCATTGTGTTTGGAACACAAAAGAACTTTTCAAGGGAACCAAGATAAGGTGTTTAAGCACAATTTTAGGAACACTGTGTCCTTCAAGCTTGATTAACCAACAGCCAATAAATAGGATTTTTTTACCCTACTCAGCTGTGGCGGAGTTTGTGCCCACCACTCCAGACATCTCTGGTGTTTTGTGAGTAGGGGTCTCTGAGAATAGCACGACTGAACTACTCAGATTCTACTGTTAAATAAGTACCCAACCAACGTTGGCGGCGCCATGTCGTGTAGTTCCTATATACCCTATACAGGATCTGCACGTTTGGCTAACATAAACTGTGGGATTGGTGGCAGACTGATTCTGTGCACCCCCACTGGATACGTTAGCCTGTCTGTATCAGCTAGCTCACAGTGCCGCTATAATCTCCTCTTACCAAGGACAGAATAGATTCTGGCAACCTCAGAACATGACAACCCTGATCCCCCAGGATCATGGAAACAATATACTACCTTTCGCTCAGTCACTCGTGCTTACTTATTTTGTCTCAGAGATACACAGAATAAACATACCGGGCGTTTGTCAATAAAGATTTATTGAACAGTTGTTATTCTAGTGTAGAATAGATGAGCTGCAACAACCATTAGACAGTAGCAGAGATATATGATTAGAAGCACTAAGAAAGTAAATGGATGGTATAACTCTACCATTTTGCAACAACCATGAATACATACAAGTAGATAAAACGCATGATAAAAAGTGCGTACTCCTACGATGCCTCCCTAACTAGATGTACCTAAATGTACCTAGCATCTATGTAGGTGTTATGCCAAGAATCCCTCTAGGATCTAGTCAACCCCATTACCTGAAAATGAGAGAATATGGGCCCCGTCCTGCTCTTGAGTTGGACATCCCACGAGGGATGTTAGACCACTGCTAGCTGGAGTGTCAGCATGCAGGAACCTCAGCGTCTCTGGTCAGTGTGTCAGCCGGGAAGTCTCGGTCCCCTCTGTTTTTCTAAGCAAGACATGATGTATATATACCCATAGGTCCCCCCAGGGGTCCTACCTTGCTGTGTTACTTTGTCGGCCTAAAAGATGACGTCGGCCTGAACTTTATACAGAGACAGGAGATGTTTGTCCTGTTGTTAGTCCTGCTGTGCTTCCAAGAAGCCTCATGCATAATGTATGAGATTCAAACTAGGGAAAAACCCACGTTCTGAATGCAATGTCGTATCTAGGTAAAAGGTCAGTCCCTATGAACCATTATGTATGTAATGTAGGGAAGAATATAGGTGAAAAGTTGCAATGTTACCTGCGCCTTTATAGGGTACCTATACGGAAACACTTCTTTTTATGACCATGTGGCTGGTGGTCATTTTGTGCAGCCAGCCAGTGTGCTTTTGCCATACACCTGCATGTCTTCTTTGTTGTGGCCATGTCTTCTTGCTGGTTGTTGTTGTTGTGACCATGTGGTCAGTGGCCATTTTGTGTAGGCAGCCAGTGTGCTTTTGCCATAGGACTGCATGTGTTGCTCTACTATCATTATGTTGTGGCTATGCATCCTTGCCTGCTGTTTCACCATGTGGTCGATGGCCATTTTGTGTAGGCAGCCAGTGTGCTTTTGCAATAGGCCTGCATGTCTTCTCTTTGTTCCCAGTGTCTTCTTGCTCATTGTTGTTGTTGATGACCGTGTGCCACTGGCTGGCAGCCATTTTGTGCAACCATCCAGTGCGGCCCTTTGCCATTGGTTTGCATGGATGGTTGAGAAATGAGATAGCAGTTCAATAAATTAAATGCTTGAGTATAATTTAACTTAAATATAATTTTTTTGATTTTAATTGTTTTTATTTTTAGTTATTCAATTTTCAAAAAAATAGTTTAATTTTTAAATGTAATTTTTTTATTTGTTTTTAATTTTAAATTTTTTGTTTGTTAGTTTTTACATTCTTTTTTTATTTACATTAAAAATATTTTTTATCATTTTCAAATCATCTGGCATTAATGAATCAACCCTATGTCTGCTATAGGTGCACAACAGCAGCATTCATTGTCTAGGGATTATTCCATTGTCATTTGTCAGCTGCACCTCCTTTAGTGCCACATCCCATGTGATGCACATAAAGCAAACAGTTACATCTGTATGTTGTTGTTGCTCTTTCTTATCCTTCCTTAAGTGTACACCATGAAAGTTTATGTAGGTGTGGTTTTACAAACTGATACAATGTATTGTTATTTTTTTAAGATAACTTAAGTAACCAGTGACCAAACTAAATGATATTGTTTGTTTGTACTACTAATTGAACTGCAACAGTGCCATGTTTCACTGATGTTCTTTTTGCTTGTTTGATTTTACGTGCACACGAGACAACATCACCCACAGTACTGCCAGGCAGAAGGCCTGTGCACGATGTGATGCGTGACCACACATCACAGACATCTCTTCAACTTGTAAAGCTAAGTGCCACTTCCAACTGACAGCTTCAAGATGGCCCCAAAAAGGTGCTACCAAGAAAGTGGGCAGTGATAAAAAGAAGAAGCTTACCACCACTGGTATGTCAACCCAAACCTTTTTCAGGCGAAAAGAATGTGTGTCTGCCACACCGGCCTCTGGGGAGCAAGCTGGGAGCAGCAGCACTGCATCAGCAGACCCACCCCCAATTCAGCCCAAGCCCATGTCTGTCACAGAGGCAGCCAGTCTAATCATGGGAACGCTGACGAGCAGTGACCTTGAAATTACCTTATCTCTTTCGGAAAATAGTACCCAATTGTTGCAGGAAACTCAGATAAGTGAAAAACAACAGCCGCAGCCAGCAATTGTAGTTCCTCCCGAAGTAGGAGTAGTTCAGGAGACTGAGCTTCATGCCGAGAACGTAGAGGAAGCCACTCTTTCAGAAGTTCCATTTTCTTCCAGATCTCCAGCAAGAAAAAGGAAGGTTAGTCAACCATCTTCTTCTCCAAGCCCCCCTTCTGATGATCTAGACAACACTTGGATCCCATCTCAGTCTGAGAGTGATACACGTCACAAGTGGCTACGGAAAAGGAAGGTTCCTAGAAGTCTCAGACTTAGGGTTGTAGAGGAGGAAGATGATGACAAGCCAGTCATTATGGATATTAGCCCAGCCCCAGTGGAGACCAACGTTACCCCATCCCAACCTGCTCTGAGGGATATGGCACCACAGATGCCACCACCGCCACCACCACCAGCTGCCATATTTGCAAAGTCCCAGCAGCGACCTACATCCACAACCAATTCAGAAGAAGTAGGTAGTGCACAGAGGCAAACGTCAAAATGCCCACCTACCGCCGGTTCATCCGACATTGGCAGAGGCACCAGGGTCAGAAAGTGGACCTCCCCAGTTTGGGACTTCTTTACATTTAGCAAGAAGGATCCAAACATTGCCATATGCTCCATTTTGTGGAGGAAGTGTTAGTCGGGGTATGCTTGGTACAAAATATGGTACCGGAGGCCCAACAACCCATTTGAGAAAGCAATACACAATCCAGTGGGAGGCACATCTTAGCGGCAAAAAAACTGCAAGTAGTGTTGCTGAAGGGGGTGAAAGGCTGAGAAGGGAATCCGATCACAGTGGAAGGTAAAGAAGGGGAAGAATTTTTTGTAATGCAAAGCAGAGCTGTTCCCAGCAGTGCAGTAGGATCTCCCTCATCAGTAACATTGCAATGGCACAAGACTCAAGTCGAGACATCAAGGCAATAGAGTACAGTGACTGCCCCGCTGAGACGCACATTGAGCCTACCACTGTCGGCTCTCAAGAAGTCACCTGCATCCATGGCACCAGAAAAGGAAAAATTCAAGACTACCATTCCTTGCATGTTTAGGCAGGAGGGGCAGTACGTAACGCAACCACCCAACACAAAGCTTATTCTTTTGTTTAAGGGGTGGGTTTTCTAGAATTTGTGGCAGCCATATACCTGAAATGAAAGGTTCACAGCCGGTCCTTTTTTGTCAGAGTTTCTGTTCCAACCCTACATCACGATGTGCTGGAATTGCTTGGACAAGCTTTTCAGCAGAGTACTGTTCAAACTATCGACCTGACGACAGACATGTGGACCAATTGCCAAGACACTGATTACATGTGTATTATTGCACACTGGATATCTTTTGTGGGGGTTAGAGAAAAGATATCTGCAATGGCAGAACCAATTCAGACCTAAAGAGACACCCGAAATTCACTAGAAATAAGTACACAAGCTGTATTGACTATTTCTTTGTGTCCCTTCAATACTGGGTTTGCATCAAATACATGGAAGTTCTTCCTACGACAGAAAGCAATCATTTTCCCTTTTCTCTAACCCTCAGTGGCATAGCAAGTAGGCTTGAAAGGGAACTGAGTATACCGTGTCGTGACCTGACAGTGAGTAACAACCGTGGAATAGTCAAGTGGAGGAGGATTGTGGACAATGAGGCCCTTCATGCCCATATGTATCATAATTTGATCCCCACAATGACATTTCTAGCTGGCCCAGAGTTAACCTCTGAAGAGATTATGGGAGTCCATACGAAATAGTTAGAGAAACTAAAAATGCAGTTTTTTACCAGGCTCTTAACCATAAAGAATTCCTCTGGATTAATAGACGCTACATGGTATAACAAGAACTGTAGAGTGGCAAAAACCTATCTCCTACGTGCCCTCTAGGGGGACTCCTATCACTGAGTTAAGATCGCCAGATCTGATTACAAGGAAGCCCAAAAAAATTGCAAAAACTGATTAGGACACAGCTATCTTGTGTGACCTTTAGCAGATGTGCAAAAGGGGAATCAAAGGGACTTTTGGCATGTAATATGTCATGGCACAAAGTTCGCCAAGATGAAACAAGAAACTCATATTCTACTACATGATTGGGTAACCCATTTAAAACCTTATATAGTTGCCCTCTCTCCCATCTACAAACTGTGAGTTCCTTAACATATCTGGCCAACCACAAGCCACCAGTGTGTGCCCACCCCATCTTAAAACAGATTTCTTTCTATGAGGCTGGGCTTATCTTTAGTAACACAGAGGTCAAATCTGCCATCTTTTCCCAGAATCCAGGGAAGGCCCCGGGGTTGGACCGAATTCCAGCAGGTCACTTTATTTCAAAACAAACCATCTGGGTTCCATATCTCATCTGCATTTTTAATAGGCCTGGGGGTAGTTCGCGGAGTTTTGCTACGCGGAACTCCGCGAAGTTACAAAAAACTCTGCGAAGTTCCGTGTGTGGCGGAGTGCAGTGCGAACTGCAGTTTTTGCTGGTTTTCCTGCTGCTCGGGTAGAAATTCTACCCGAGCGGCAGCTCACGCTCGCGAACTTACCGTTCACGATCGCGAGCGGGGAAAAAACTTTGTTGCGCATCGCGAAGAGGAGTTTTCTGCACTCCACGAGCTCCGCGGAGTGCGGAGCGCAGAAAACTCCGCAAACTCCGCGAACGGAGCGAAGTTCACCGCCCAGGCCGAATTTTTAATGCTATCCTGGTAGGTGCAGATATTCCCAAATCATAGAAGCGGGCGCAGATTATCCCTAACCACATAAAAGGGTCAAAACTGGATCCAGCAAATTATCGGCAAATCAGCCTAATCGACTCTATTCCCAATTTTTTTTTAAGATTATGCTGGATCAGTTGCAGTGCTGGATCGAAGATAGTAACATTCTGACCCAATTTCAGGCTGGTTTTGGGCCTAGACCAGCAGAGATGACCAGGGTGATTGTAGTCTATATGCCACTTTTGTAGACCTCAAAGCTGCTTTTGACATTGTCCCCAGGGACTGATTGTGGAGATCTCTTAGTGAAATGGGGATTCCTGACCTCCTCCTTACCATCATCACACGTCTCCACTGTGATAACTTTGCTCAGGTCCGATAGGGACACAACGGGGAATCAACCGGCCCAGTTGGGGTCGATAAAGGAGTTCGGCAGTGTTGTGTACTTGCACCCACACTATTGCTGTTCATCAATGGATGCATTGACTACTTGCTGGCCTGCGACAACAAATTCCCAGTTCTTGGGCAGACCAAGATCCCAGCTTTGTTGTTTTTATTTATTATTATTATTATGTAGCTTTTAGAGCGTGCGGCTACCCCCAACGGGAGTGTCCCGGCGCTAGTGACAGATAAAGAGAGGGAGGATAGAAGATGGATTGCCACGGGTGCTAAGGAAGACTGAAAAGTCATGTCTTCAAGAATTTCCCGAAGCTTAGCTCCGTGTTGGCCTTTCTGATGTGTGTACAGGCAGGGAGTTCCACAGAGTTGTGGTTCGGACTGTAAAGGATCTTCCTCCTATTCTAGCCCTAGCGAAACGAGGGGTGTTAAGGAGTTCAAGATGATTGGATCTTAGGTTTCTTGTTTGCTGAGATTTACGGATTCTTTTCCGAAGATAGAGAGGGCCACTTCCGTTTATTGCCCTATAGGCAAAAGTAAGCGCCTTGAATTCTGTGCGTTTTTTCACAGGCAACCAATGAAGACTGCGTAGATGGGGGGAAATATGGTGCCTTAGAGGGACATTTCTAATAAGCCTCGCGGCTGCATTCTGTATTATCTGCAATCTCCTGAATAGATACGTTGGTAAGCCCAGATAAAGACTATTGGCGTAGTCCAGCTTTGATGTTATAAGTGCATGGACAATAGTTTTCCTGCAGTCCATTGGTAGGAAATGCAGAAATCTACGTAGTGTCTTCATTTTCCAGAAGCAGGATGATGATACAAGTCCTATCTGGGATTTACATGAGAGAGCATTGTCCATTTTAAAGCCCAGATTCCTGGCTGAGGACACAGGCTGTGGAGGGGATTGAGCTGTGAGGGCCACCAGAGATCAGAATGGGGGAAGGCGATTAAAAACAAAACCTCAGTTTTGTTCGGCATTCAGCCGTAGGCAATTCTTAGTCATCCAGGTAGATATATCAATCAGACACTGTTTAAAATGTGTGAATGCGGCCTCTGAGTAAAATGTAAATGTAAATCCAGGACTTGTATAGTGCACGAATCACCCCCGCAGGGGTATCTCGGCGCTGGGGCCGTTGGGAAGATTAAGCAAGCTATTGCCCAGAGTCGCATGGTGCTGGGCAGACCCTGCCGCCGGAGCCAGGGATCGAACCGTGATCCCCAGCCTCCAGCGTCAGTCGCCCTGGACGCGGCGCCACACCTCTCCCCTCTCTAAAAGAGAACACTAGCTGGGTGTCATCAGCATACGAGACGACACCCACGCCATGTTGCTCTATAAGTGTGGCTAGGGGCGCAAGGTAAAAGTTAAAGAGAGTAGGGCTAAGAGCCGAGCCCTGAGGGACTCCACAGTTCACACATCGGGGTGATGAGACATAGGGGTGCAACCTTACTTTCTGGGACCGCCCCTTAAGAAAAGAACTGAACCAGGCCAAAGTGGTCTCCAAATCTCCCAGTTGCCTGAGCCTGTCAAGAAGGATCTTATGTGACACAGTGTCAAACGCTGCTGACAGGTCTAACAGTACCAACATTGCACAGCTGTTCTTATCTAAGGTTTCCCGGATTGTTTCAGTTACCTCCAGCAGAGCTGTCTCGGTGCTGTAGCCAGCTCTGAATCCAGACTGAGAGTCGTGTAGTAGTTTATTAGCTTCTAAGAAATGGGACAGCTGTTTCTGAACTTCTTTCTCAAGAATTTTGGCTGGTGCTGGCAGGAGGGAGATGGGTCTGAAATTTTTTAGTACAGCTGGATCAGCATCCTCCTTTTTGAGGATAGGTTGGACAAGTGCAGTTTTCCAGATGGACGGGTAAGTGCCTGATTTTAGGGAAGCGTTCCATAGCTGATTCAGTGGAGGGTTAATCAGTGGGGCAAGTAGTTTAAAATACCTAGCGGGGCAAGGATCCAAACGGGATCCAGATTTTATTTTCTCCAACTGACTAAGAGAGGAGTCGGAGTCAAAAGGGGTGAATTCCGACCAGGTATTTATGGGGGGTGTAAAGGGAGTGTTGGAGGTATAAATTTCCGAGAATGAGGAGTAAATATCTTGAATTTTTTCCTGAAAGAAAATTGATAGATTTTCACAGAGAGTATCGGACGGGGTTATATTGCTTTTCATTGTCCCTGGTTGCAAGAAGTCTTGAACAATTTTAAAGACTTCTTTGGTCGAACTGTCTGATTGTCTAATTTGATTGGCAATGAAGTCCTTTATGGAAGAGCGTTTGAGCCTGTGAAAGTGCTTGACAGCTTTCCTGTAGATATTTTCATCTCAGTGCAGTAAGTTTTGCGCCAGATCCGTTCGAGCTTTTTACAGCGGCTTTTTTCAGCTTGTAGTTCAGGTGTGAACCAAGGAGCTGAAGGTTTGTTCCTAGCTGATTTCATCACTTTCATAGGGGCTATTTTGTCTAGGGCAGTGGTGACCCAATAATTAAAAATATCTGCATCCCTATTAGGTTCTCCAGTAAATAGTAAGGGGCTGTTGAGTAATACAGGGCCCATAGTTTCAGGGGTGATTTTCCTCCAATTTCTTCCAACATCATGTTTAATTTCCCTTTGGTAATGGTTTGACGAAGGTTAAATTGAAGGGGATCAAACTATGGTCCGACCATGCAAGAGGGATGGTAATCTCTGTGTAAGGGATGAGATATTGGTAAAAATAAGATCAAGTATGTGTCCCGCCACATGTGTAGGCACAGTGACCAGTTGGTTGAGGTTTAATCCCATGAGCGTGTCCTCCAATTGAGAGGCCAAAGGACATTGTGTGTTGTCCATATGGATGTTAAAGTCGCCCAGGACTATAAAGTTAGCGTATTTCAGTGAGAGGTAAGCGATCAGGTCACAGATATTCCATAGCTCAGTAGGTTTGGATCCAGGGGGTCTATAGACCAACAATCCTGCAATGGAAAGAGTGGGGGAGATTGTAATATTAAAAAACATTGCTTCAAGCAGGTCAATGGATTCGATCCTTTTATGTGATATTTCCCATTCCTCTTTTATGATTATGGCAAGTCCACCACCTAGTCTGTTGCCAACTCGATTTTCTATGACTATTTTATAGCCCTTGGGGATGGCCTGACTGATATCCGGGGTAGTGCTTTCTCTTAACCATGTTTCTGTGAGGAATATGATCTCCCGCGCTCCTGTTTCTAATAGTAGCCAAATATCATCTGCGTGCTTGGGAAGAGACCTGCAATTTATCAGGCAGGCTTTGATGTTGATGTTGTATTTTTGTTGGCGGTCCGTGAGTCTAAAAGTGGGACCTTATCCAAGGTTTTGCATCTTTTGCTTAGGTCTTTATCCTTAAATTCAAAGGTACAGTAGTTACAGTGTGGTCTTTGAGCATGTCCCTCATGATCCAATGTGCATGGGTCAATCAGTGTGGAATTAGGACATCGTTTGGGCCTAAGCTCAAGAATTTGGTCCCTAGTCAAGATTGTACTAGTGGCTGTCTGAAAACGGGCAGTATGGCTGGCGCTGGACGTGTGCCGGTCGCGGACGAGCGCAGACGGGCTTGCCTTAGGCGCGCCTTCGGCGTGCCAGCGGCGCGCCCACTCTGCGCGTCCGCTGCGCGGCCGGACACACATGTGTTTTTATGTTGTAACCCCACCCGGAAGTACCGTGGCCAGGGGAGGGGCTGCGTCCCTCCACACAAGCGGCACGCAAAAGCCGAGGTGGACCGGGGATCAGCAGTGCTGTTTTCAAACAAGAAGGTAAAGTGTGAAAGGCTGCTTTGCAAAAGTTAAAACCAAGTTAAAACCAAGTGCTTAACTGCTTTAAAACATAGGAATTACACACATTAAAATCAATAGCAATGATTTCCCCAGCATGCGCTACCTGTCACTGCGCGGCCGGACACACATGTGTTTTTATGTTGTAACCCCACCCGGAAGTACCGAGGTCAGGGAGGAGCTGCGTCCCTCCACACAAGCGGCACGCAAAAGCCGAGGTGGACCGGGGATCAGCAGTGCTGTTTTCAAACAAGAAGGTAAAGTGCGAAAGGCTGCTTTGCAAAAGTTAAAACCAAGTTAAAACCAAGTGCTTAACTGCTTTAAAACATAGGAATTACACACTTTAAAATCTATAGCAATGATTTCCCCCCAGAGTGCGCTACCTGTCAATTTTTGCTTGTTGTTTGCCCTTCAGAGGAGCCCTTGAAGATGGAGCTGGTGTGGTTTTTGGCCGGACGTGGTCCAAGGATTGAGATTTGAGTTTCAGGTCCCACAGTGGCCTAAGATTCAGGGATATACTAAGGGTGCAGAAGGCACCGAGATTGATTGTGATTGTCTGACTGAAGAAGTGAGGAGTTGTCGTGAGACGTCATCACCAGATCCACCTAAAACAGGGAACTTTGTATGAATAGGACACATGGTGAATCGTTTGGTAAGCCTTATGTACAGAGGTGAGCTATACACATTTGGGTGACCAGGGCAGGTCGATGGTCAACATATGTGGATGTTCTTGGATGATTGAATTTTATTGATCTTTTAGATGGCAGAAAATTACGGAGTTTAAGACGATTGTGTGAGTGAATGTGTATGGAGAAATGGTGAAGAAGGGTGAGACGCTGTGAGGAGTGAAGGTGATGTCAGAGTGTGCCGTGCTGCGATAGGTCAATTGGTATAACGCCATGCTGGGATTGGTTGATTGTCATCTGGAAGTTGTGGTTGAAGAAACTGTCTGTCGAAAAGTTTTAACAAATTGCAATTCAATCATGCGATGTTTTAGTTTGTTGCAGGATCTTTTCAGGGGTGATCAAGTGGGTGAAGAGGCGCCACCCGAGGATACTCCAGCACATTATATGGTGACAAAAGTTGGGCTCCATACTGAATTGTCATTTCCACATTTTGGTTCATTTCAGTTGGTTGTGTTGCACCAGTTGAGGGGAGCATGTTTGCGTTGCGACCTTTGCCCAGACCAACACAGTTTGAGGCGTTAGATGCCTGGATGTGTGCAGCACATCCTAAGAAGAGGGAGAGCTACCAAGGAAAGATGAGGAATGTTTTGAGGGCATGCCAGGATGCACAGTGGGATGCACAGCTTAAGAGATGGATAGAGGATACTATTGAGGGAGAAAGGTTGTACCCAATGTTGATAGGAGAGGGAGATTCTCAGAACAGGAACAGAAGGGCAAATGGAAACGACGGTAGTGACACTGACAAAAGCTTGTTCATTGGGTTGCTATCTGAGCGTCCTCCACCTTATAATCCACAGTCAGGTGGCAGGGGGCAAGACTCTGGAAGTGCAGGAATGGTGGAAAGTGCCTCAGCTCAAGTGGGTCCTAGTAAAGGAGTTATGGGAAGGATATCTGCAGGAGTAGGGGGAACAGGAGTGTCCACCTTAGGAGGTATGGAACAGAATTGAGTTAGCGCTGTTTCACGGTTACAGGAAGCTCTTACAGTACTGGTCACTATTGTTCCTGTTGTTCCTGAGTATGACACAAGCCCAGTGGGAAAACTTAGTCAGCGACAGTCCATACAGTTGGAAGGAACTGGATTGTGAAGATCAGGGAGCACAAATGAATATCGTCCATATTTAGTGCCTGTGGAATCTAGTACCCCTTTGGCAGCTACTCCCAATCCTTCGGGAGTACCCATTGATTCAAGCACTATATGGTCAATACCTATGGCAAGCAGTAGTTCAGACCTATGGATGTGGGAAACTCCAGTGAGAGGGACAATGGGTGTGGCCTCGGAAGCAAGCACAAGTCAGGGAGCAGCTGGAAATCAACATGTCTTTGATATTGCAGACTTAGAATCCTGGTTGATAGATCACAATAACAGCAAGGAGGGTCAGAGTAGTACATCGACTCAAAGGTACTATCAAGGCTTCAGTAAAGGCAAAGCTATTGGATGTGGTAAGGCTGAAGGCTGAGGTAGACTAAATCATTACTGGGAATTTACCTTTGGAAAGAATAGAAACCTATGAGCCAGGTGATCTATTGTTTGTAGAGAAGGATGTCACCCAAAAGGCAAGGAGAGGGTATGAGAAGTTATCAGAACTAGCACAGAGGTATGGGGTGGACCTGTCTCGAATGAAAATGTTACAGGGAAATTATAGGCTTAACTACAATGACCAGGAGCTGGAGGAAAAGAGAGTCACGGGATTGAAAACCCATATCCGAGAGTTGGTTGTAGGAAAAAGGGCTTGGAGTATGTTGGATAAATGGGATGAAAGATGGTCAAATAAAAAAAATAGTGTGAAGAAGGTAACAGAAGAAACACCGCCTCCAGGAGGGAGAACGCATGGAGTTGAGGCATATCCATTACGAGAGGTGCCCAGCTGAGGGCATGTGCATGTTCCTTGGAGTAGAGGTGACCCTGAGGCATTTAAGAATGATTTCCCCAGATTGAAGGAGAAACCTGCTGAATGGTACAAACAGGTTAATCGCTTTGTTAAGATCTCGAAGGTGTTGTGAATTGACTTGAATACCTTGTTCGAAATTGTGGTTCAAAGTGATCTATGATCTGCATGGAAAATAGCCTTTGAGCGGCCTGCTGCTGAACCAGTGAGGGATTCAGTGACTCATGGTCCTTCGCCGTTGGTTATGAAAAAGTATGAACAGGTCATCACGTGGTTGCAGTCCTACATAGCCCCTCAAGTAATCAACTGGGTTAAGATAGATCGAATGACCCAGGAGCCTAAAGAGTCAGTGCATGCTTATTACGAAAGGCTGTTGCAAGCCTTTAAGCAGTACAGTTGGTTAGATACACTTGACCCTAAAGACATGGGACAATTCATCTCAAGGTTTGTGACAGGACTGAGGTCGGAGGTTAGCCTCATGATCCAGCAACATTTGATCTGCTGGCAAAATAAGTCAATAGATGAAATTCTGCGGTATGCCAGGTATTGCAGTGATGAGGTGGATTCCAAGCATAGCAGGATAAAGGAGAAGTTGATGCTGATTCAAAACCGAAATGCACAGAAGGGAGAGCAGGTACAGACAACAGGAGGAACAGTAGCTCGCAATCAAGGGAATGTCCCAGGAGGTATCCAAGTTACCTCAGTTGCAGGTCAGACAGGACGGGAAAAGGGAGAGGTGTCCCCATAGATCCTAAAACAGGGATAGATGTTGTGACTCTGAAAAAGACCACTGCTTGTCTTTTTTGTCACAAGATAGGGAATTGGAAGCCCGAGTGTCGTTTAAATCCTGCAAATCAAGTAGCGGAGGGAAAACTCGTGCAAGTGGCAGATGTGGTGAATCAGTTCCTGACAGTGACTTGGCCAAGATCACTTAATGCCGGGGAATCAGAACCACTTAGTGCAAGTGCCCCCACCTCCGAGAATCTCGCAGGGCAATCAAAAGTGCCATCAGATGCCCTTCATGGAAGCGCTAGATGGACCCGTCATAAGGACCCGTCCTTATGACGGTGCCTGAGGGCGGAGGAAGACTGTACCCTTGGAGCAGTCTTAGAGGTGGACCAGAGTGGACCATACGTAGAAGCAGACGCAGATGGTCATCCCATTACATTCTTGATTGATACTGGCACTGCACATTCTACTGTGAAATCAGCTGCAGTCCCAAACCTACCCCTCTTGGGAAACTCGATCTTGGTTGTACGAGTTGCTAACAAAAAATGAAAAGCCCTTTAACAGAAGAGGTGCCAGTGATAATCTGAACCTTTCAGGATCACCATCAGTTCGTGGTGTGTGGTTTGAGTCCAGTCTGTTTACTAGGGAGTGACCTCTTCTGCAAATTGAATTGTACTCTCTATTGCACGCTAAAGGGTATTGAATTAAAGACCAATGATGACGACATTGATTTCAAGTTGGCGAATCAAAATCATTATGTAGCCATATTTCCTTTACTGACAGTGGAAGACATGCCACTGGATTTGAGAGACACCGTCTCTCCATTGGTATGGGACTTCTCAGGAGAGGAAATCGAAGTGATTCGAGGAGTCGTGCCAGTCCGCATTTAGATCAAACCTAATGCAGAATTCTTGAGAACACCTCAGTACAACATGACCACAGAAACAGTGGCAGGGATTACACCTATAATTGAGTCCATGATTGCGCAGGGCATTCTGAAGGAGATCATAGGAAGCCCATGCAATTCGCCCATCATGGGATTGCAGAAACCGAGCCGGAAATATCGCAATGTTCGAAAGGTGAATACCATTGTGATTCAGTGTTATCCTGTGGTGTCGAATCCATCTGTGACCTGTTTCAAATTCCTTGTGGAGCTGCATTGTTCACAGTGATTGACTCTGTCAGGCATTTTTCTTCATTCCATTGCACGAGGAAAGCCAATTTTTATTTTCTTTCCGTCTGGAGAACCGTGTCTTAACCTGCCATCGTATCCCTCAAGGGTATACTGAAAGTACATCCATGTTCAACCAGGTCTTGAAGAAGAATCTTGGGAGTTTGATTTTGCCCTGAAACTCAGTGCTAGTTCAGTACATTGATGACCTCCTCATTGCATCTGAAGCATCTGAAACATGGGAGACTTTTAAGGACGATACTATTGCCATACTGAATCATCTGGCTGACAATGGACATAAGGTGTCTCCGAGCAAACTTCATTGCTGTGTGACTGAAGTTCAGTACTTGGGTCATCGAATAGAGAGAGGCAAGAGGAAGGTGTCACCAGAACGAGTGGATGTGATCATGAAAATGAATCCGCCTACTACCCAGAAAGAGGTCAGGATGTTTTTGGGACTGGTTAGCTACTGCCGACAATGGATCTCAAATTTCTTCTTGATGGCAAATCCTTTGCAGATGTTGACCCACAAGGATGTGTGTGAACCAGTACCTTGGGATAACAACTGTTTGCTTGCCCTCTTGAAACTGATAGAGTGCTTGTGTTGCGCTCCAGCTTTGGGATGCCTGATTACAACCAAGCATTTTTTGTGTTCTGCCACAAAAAGGAGGGTTGTGCTCTTTCTGTACTCACTCAGACACATGGAGGTGCACATAGACCAGTGGCCTATTTCTCAGCTACATTAGGTCCTGTAGCTTCAGGGTTGCCCGGATGTCTCAAATCCATTGCTGCAACAGGTGTCAGTATCGAACGATGTGAAAGCATTGTGATGCGTCATCTACTTACTGTATATGTACCGCATTCAGGAGATATTTAATCGGAGGGACCTCTGCCACGACCTGAGCCAATGGGACTTGGTGCTTGTACGAAAGCATGTAAGGAAAAATTGTCTTGACTCTCGGTGGTGTGGACCATATCAGGTGATACTGGTAATGAATACTACTGTGAAGTGTGGAGTAGTACCAAACTGGGTCCATGCTTGCCATAGCCGAAGAGTCACAGGTCCCTCTGATGAAATATCTCCTCTCCCAGAAGTACTTCTAGCGGTGACCGAGGGGTCACAGGAGAGGGCAGGCCATGCTGTGAAAGTTCCTGAAGAGGGGGTTGTAGCCCTTGGTGGGACTAGGTGTGTCCGCCAAGAGGAGAATCCCAGATGATGAAGCATGCCACCTCGGTGGGTGATGGGATTTCGTCCCAATTAAAGGACTTTCTTATTAGTGATTAGGTCTCGTTGCTTGTGTCACTCTGTAGTGCTTTTTTAGCATGTTAGACCAGAGGATACTTTGTGTTTTGTAGTTACTATTGGGGAATCTATCCTCGCCAGTCTTAAAACCTCCCTTGGACCCTCTACTCCCAGTTTGTTTTTTCTGTTCTTGAGCAGCCTCGGCTGTGGGTCCCTTCATTTATACTGTCTCTGACTAACGAGGACGGCTCTCTTTTTGCTCATAGACTTAACCTGTTCTACATTTATTTTCTTCACTGTAACATGTCTCATACATACAAACATGACAGAGATACAGGGCCTGGCTTTTGATGAAGCCACGGTGCAGGCTATCTTAACCACACTTAGCATCATTGACACAATCCAGAGTGGTTCAAACACTCAAGGAGATGAGTGGGCCAAACTCCTTGTTCTTAAAAAATCGCATTCACGCACACTGTCACATGGTGCCATAATGACGGAATACTTGCGATGAAACTGTGTGCCCACTGGCCTGATAGTGACCAACACACCCAGACTATTCCTTGAAGATAAAATATTCATGAAAGACTGGTCGCTCATTGCCTGGCGTTGGGATTGGCTTATTTTAATCATCAGTACAGCCAAATGCTTGGCATATACTATTCTTATTGAAATTCAAACCCTTGAACCAGAGATAAAATCTGTAATTTCTGTGACTTTATATAAAAAACTCAGAAGAAACAAACAAGACCAACAAAGAATTTAAAGAGTCGATCCTCACAACAAAAATCAACAAATTTAAGAAAGACATAGTGCGCTTCTCTTTCGAGAAAGTTTACCCTTACACTGGGGACAACTATTCACCAACAGAGTTCAACAAGAAAGGAAGAAGATACGGCTCCAATTTTGCTCTTCAGGGACTGATGAATGGTCAAGTGACTCAGAATCATCCACCAATGCAGGACAACAACAATGAGGAAGAGGGAGGAATAACAGAGTGAATTGGAGGAACGGTCCATCTGGACCCCAACAAGCACAATGGTGGCCACCTACCCCATGGGGGTATCCCAATCTGTCGTTCCAGCCATCCATGTTACCTTATCAGCCTCATCCACAATTCTTCAACAGCCAGCCTTTTTTAGGGTCTGGCCGAGGACGATCCAGAGGGAGGAGTAGAAACCAGCAAGCACAAGTACACTGGATCCCTCCACCATCACCGATGAATACACGCAGCAAGAAGAAAGCAATCCCTCAACCAGGGACCAGCGGCGACACGATCTAGTGGTCAATTTAAGTGACTGCGTAATTACCCCGGTTGAACAAGCTGCACTAAACAGAGGGCTCGGATTTGTTCCTACCTATGAAGGAGATTCCTTCCAAATACAACAAGAACTGGCACAATTTTTCTGAACAATTCGGTTGCACTTTTTCTTCAATGACTAGATCAATGTAAATACGGATGCGGGACCCTCTAACACCGGTCTGAAAAATCGCTCCACCTTCAACCCTCCAGCTCACCTGGTTCCTGCCCAGGTACTTACATTTGAAAAAGCGGTAACAACAGAGGTGTCCACCTTGTGCAACTCTAAAAAACGACATTTTCAGAATCTGCCTACCAAGGATCAGAAAGCTTTACAAGTATTAGCTAGGGATGATTCGATCACTATCAAGCCGGCGGAAAAAGGCGGAGCAATAGTCATTATGAGCAGATCACTATACCGCACTGAATGCCTACGGCAGCTTGGAGACAGACGCTTCTATTGACAACTCAAAGTTGACCCTACTAAAAGACTCACACTGGAGATTGACAACCTCGTTGAGGAGGCTAAAGTTGAAGGATGGATAACTACTCAGGAGGCAAGCTACCTTACCACCCCACACCATGTGATGCCTTATTTTTACGTTCTGCCCAAAATATATAAGGTTCAAAGACCACCACCTGGGCGACCGATAATCTCGGGCATAGGGTCTCTTTTTGAACCCTTGTCTACTTTTGTCGACTACTTTATCTGCCCCATGGTGCGTGAGATGTCCAACATATCTTCAAGACACCAAGGACATTCTGAGATTGCTACCAGATATACAATTTAACATCACCACTGACTAGCTAGTCTCGTTTGATGTTGAATCCTTGTATGCCTGCATCCCCCAAGATGAGACTTTAGATGCAGTGAGGACGTTACTGAATAACAGGAATCTAGACACTATATCACCGGTACACTTCATCATGGAGTGTGCCAGGATAGCCATGAAAGAGAACTATTTCCAATATGAGGACACCATATACCTCCAGAAGTCAGGCACTTCTATGGGCAGCGTTTTCGCACCCAGCCTAGCAAACCTTTATGTCCATTTATTTGAACAGGAGCACGTACTGTTAGACAACAATCCATACAATAACCGGATCCTTATCTGGAAAAGGTATATTGACGACGTGTTCATCGTCTGGAGGGGCGAGCCTGATACCATTTCCAACTTCCAGCAATGGTTAAACACCAGGAATTACTTCCTCAGATTCACAGTGGAGTTCAGCAAAGAAAGCTTGCCCTTTTTGGATATATGGATCTTTCCCACCACAGAAGGTTTGGGCACTGAGCTCTACAGAAAACCAATGGCACGGAACTCCCTGTTATCATATAACAGTTACCACCCTAAATCGGTCCACGATAATTTGCCATACGGGCAATTCCTTCATATTCGAAGGAAATGCTCCACAAGAGAGAAGTTCACTGAACATGCCAAAACTCTTTCCACCCAACTTGAAGACAGGCATTACCCCAAGAAACTTATACACCACTCTCTCAAGCACGCAGCCAACAACAATAGAGAAGCACTAATTGAGCCACCTGTGTTGAAAGCAGAATTGTCTAGACTAACATGCGTGAATATGTTCAGTGCTATCTCTAATGGAATACAAAAAAGTGTGCGAAAGAACTGGCGGATCCTTAACATAGGCAATACTCCAATCCCTTAACCTCTTTTTGCATTTAAAAAGAGTACTAACTTGAAAGACAATCTTGTCCATACTAGACCCAGAACCAAGCCGCCCTCCTCACAGGACACTTTATGGGGTCTGCCAGCGGTCAAAGGGCATTTCCCGTGCGGGACTTGCGCAGCTTGTCCTCAGACGAAACACACAACTACAGTGGATATAGGGCCGGGGCAGGCCATGGTCACAGGTTCGACACACCAATTGCAATAGTGAAAGGCTGATTTACCTGATTACATGCCCATGCGGACTCCGTTATGTGGGGATGACAACCCGTAAAGTTAAACTCAGAATTCTGGAACACAAGAGCACCATTCGGTGCAAAAAACAAGTCACCAAACTCACCAACCATTTTCTTGATCTCAAACACCCAGCAGACGCACTCAGTTGGACTGTTTTGGAGCAACCACATATCCCTGCTCACATCACAGATGTAGCAAGATTCTTATTCATTAAAGAGCAAAGATGGGTTTATAAATTACGCTGTGACAGCAACGGTTTAAACAATGACATACCGTGGACAGCATTATAACCACGCATTACGTGCTGAACTGTACCCTACGTAGATCTAGAGAGTAACCTGGGTGCACTTATAACTCTATTTTTGCATCTCTATCTGATGTTATAGTGCCCCACATGAGCATTTACTTTTCAGCTAAAACCGTTTTAAACATACTGCCATTCAAAAAGCGCTAGAGAAGCACGCTGTTATGTACTTCATATAGTAGTATAAAAAAACGACTACTCTTTCACGCTTGTGATGCAGGCACATTTTACACCCAATGTGCTAACAATGACATTTTCCATTCTTCCAGACATGTCATATACTACCCACACCACATGAGGAGCGCGTAGATTTTAGAACGTCACCATAATACACCCATGATATATACCAGTGGAGTTTAATAGAACAACTATAAGTTTACAACCACTAGCAACACTACCATATTCGACAGCAAGGCCTCAATTGTCTGCACTAAGTGGGTTGTGAATGCAATGGCAATTTTCCATCACAATCTTACTTTTATTTACATCAACATTGTTGGCTAGAATAATGATTTATAATATGCACTCTTTACATAATGAGCAGAATGATGACACTATTATGCCACGTTATCCTATAGAGGTTAGTTTTGACAGACAACTACGTCATAAAATATGGACCGGAGATATCGAACTGCAATTCCCGTGAACACACAGTGCCGTTTGTAGTTCTATTAACAATCTCACGTCATCAGGCTTTGCCAGTGATTTTGACTGTCTCACCGGTAACTATACACAGGTGCGAGCACTCACAATTGCCCATACCTTTCCAGTAGGATATTTAAAGGCCCTCAACTTAGCCGCTGGTTACCTCCGGTTGCAGCTCTTTCACCACCCGGAGTACCGACGGAAAGGTAAGCGGCACAATCTTGTGCAGTTTAGAGGGGTTATACCTTCTCTCACGCCTCTATTTTAACCGTGGCAAGCACTTTGTCATTGCAAGCTGTTTACAGTTCTAAGCACACCGTTTATACACAGCTACGTGTCAACTAAAACGATCGTGGCTGAGTCCCTTGATGTGGAAAGACCCTTCCATTAGCTTCAGTTTTGGCCCTAAACTGTAGTTTTACCTCACTTTGAGTAGTGACATGCATTTCTATCTCAGGCGTCTTTCAAACCGTAATGCTTAACGTTTCCACAGAACTACGGCTCTTTGAAGGTAATACAGAGCACATTTTCAGCCCGCCATAAACTGGAACATTTCCTCAGTTTGAGGTGTGACATTCTATTTTAAGCGTCTTCCCTGAGCCCAACCCTTTTAAATCTCTACATGTTACCGCTGCTCACTCTGATCTCCTCATTCGACATTGAAACCATTTCATACGCGGACAACACCCAGCTGGTGCTCATCCTCAACAAACATTCCACAGCAGCGGAAGAAAAATTCCTCCAGTGTCTGTCAGCTGTTATGGACTGGATGAAACTCAACCATCTCAAATGTAACAGCCAAAAAACTGAAATCATGCTGTTTGGAAAATCTAACCTTTTTGTGCCCACACAATGGTGGCTGCCGAATATTGCTCCACCTCCCAACACAGTAGATACTGTGAGGAATCTAGAAATCAGGTTTGATCCCACGCTTTCCTTCCATAAGCAAGCCCTTGCCGTGGCAGGTACGTGTTTTCACACAATAAAAACCCTCAGTAAATGTTTTGATTTACTTCCGGTCTCTGCTAGGAAAACAGTTGCAGCAGCATTAATCCTATCACATCTGGACTACTGCAACAGTTTGTATGCAGGTGCCAAAAAAGCTGCTCTGAAAAGATTACAAGTAGACCAGAACGCGGCAGCTAGACTGGTACTTAAACTGCCTAAGGGGTCCTCTTCAGCGGTGGCACTCAAGACGCTGCACTGGCTACCTATACACAAAAGGATCCTTTTCAAAATCTTACTCATCTTTAGGGCCATCAGGGAAACAGGGCCTAAATACCTAAGGTCCAGGATCAGACCTTATGTTTCCAAATGTTTGTTGCGGTCTTACTCGAAAAACCTCTTATCATCTCCCCCCTTTCATCTGATATCCAGAGGGGGAAAGTCAATGGCTGTCCTGTGAACTAAAGCTGAGAATATCAAACCAATGTTAAAGAGCGGTGAGGGTCACAGAACTCGTGTGCACAGGTGAGTATTCTAGGTGTATCACTTATTGGCTAGATATTCAAAGAAACCGCTCACTTCTGATGATCCACCGCCCAGAGGTCATCTAACAAAAGATTAAATCCACACAGAAGGAGCGTACTGTTATTATGAATTCATCCACAATTAATTATTAAAGTCCATAAATAATCAATATTCCAATGCAAGCTTCCTTGTCCACTTGTCTTTATTGACACTTGTTCCAAACTCTTCAAAACACAGATCAATCAATATTTCAATACAGCCAGCCTACGCGTTTCATCCCCCATGGGACATCATCAGGGCTGTAAAAAGAAAGCAAAAAAATAAAAATCCATTCTAATTCGAGATTGTACATACAAATTAAAACAAAGTACCCAAATGTTTAGAAAACATGTTCATTTCCACCCGCCTATAGAACAGTCTATACTCATCTGTAAAGGTATGCCCCACTATCTTTGCCACATCAAAAATGTACTTGCAAATTATATTCAACAACATACCAAAGTGTTTTGATAACTTATTCATTACAACCTTCCTATGTATAAGTTATGCCCCCCTATCATTGACTCATCCAAAATGTACTTATATCAAACAAAAGGCATCCTTCCTATATGACATTCTTTTAGATCCACAATCCTATACAGTTTCCAACTTATATTTGCCTATACATGGTGATTACCCATCTTTGTTCCAAAATATTATTAATATTGTTGATCAGAATAGTACGTGTGCACTGATCCATGATGTATCATGACCAACCTAGCCTTCAATTATTAAAAGTTTTTATCAGTTTATATCATCAGTCACCCGTGTATTTATTTTTATGTTAATTACAAGACACCCATTAACAACGACTGGTTTATCTGCTAATGACCACAACCTATGCACTATCGATTCTACCAATATCATGTATATTTAAATTCCATAGACCATACCACTCAATAAAATTCATCCCAAAAATATATAAAGTTCTGATTCATAATCGCTGTTACATAAATCTTACTATCCACTAGTCTTCCAAAGAACATATAGACTTCTCAATCAATTTAATCTAAGAAATAATGCAACTCATTATCACTATTCAAGCCCTGGATCACCGCTCTACATCTGCTGATCCATCTTGCCTCTTGTTTTCTGATCATTAGTTCCCAGTCTCCACCCCTGGCTCTGGGAAAAATTATTTGTATCCCATGGAACCTAAAATTTGTGTCCCTCATGTGGTTTTCTTTGATATGCTGGTAAATGGGTGATTTCATCTCCTGATTAATGATAGCCCTTCTGTGCTCCTGAATTCTAGTTTTCAAACTTCTCTTGGTGCTACCGATGTAGATGTTATTACAAGCACATATAATTACATATACAACTCCTGTGCTATTGCAATTAATAAATTCATTTATGCAATAACTTTTCTTGGTATTATATGTGAATTCCTTCTTTCTATTGATACCCAGACTGCAGATATTACATGTTCCACATATGTAGAAACCCTTGGGTTGCTGTGCTAGCCAGTTTCCCCCATCTGTTTTTAGTGGTTCTACATAATTCCTCGTTATCATATTCCTAATGGTTTGACTTCTTTTGTGAATAACACTTGTTTTGTCTCCAATACAACCAGTCAGACCCGGTACTCCCCTGAGCAAATTCCAATAAAGATTGTCAATAAAGACAAGTGGACAAGAAAGCTTGCATTGGAATATTGATTATTTATGGACTTCAATAATTAATTGTGGATGAATTCATAATAACAGTAAGCTCCTTCTGTGTGGATTTAAAGCCGAGAATAGCCTGCCCACTCAGTTGAGACTGGTGCAGTTCAAACAAATGTTTAAAAAACTTCTAAAATCCTGGATCTTTGCTGCCCCAGATCACACTGTTTTATCTCTCATCTGACCCCGTCTCTCGACGTTCTTGCTAAGCTTTATCTGCCTCAGGGTTCCAAGCCTCTCTGCTAGCGCCAAGATGCTCCTTGGAGTGAACTCAGCGCTTTACAAATGTACTCATTCATTCATTCATTCAAGCCGTAACGCTTGGCGTCTCTATAGAATTATGGCTCTGTGAAGTTAATACCGAGCACTTCTTTAGCCCGCCATACTGGCGGGTAATCTATGGCCCCATTTGTTTCTTCACATTTTGGTTTTCCGTGCTCTAGACATTACTCTTAGCTATTCTCTCAAGAACGCTCAAACGTTCCGGCCACCGGTCATTTGAGCTATGCATAGGACAATGTTTAAACTGCCTGGGCCGCATGGTCGTACTGACTAGCACTCTTTGTCTCTAGAACACACAAGTGCTCTGGCTACCGGTCATTTGAGCTATGCATTAAACTGCCTGGGCCGCATGGCCTTACCGGCTATCACTTTATATGTCCTACTTTGCTTATGCCAATAATTGTTTAAATTGCAGTAGGCCTAACATCTGTTGCTGCCACAGCACTCTATATTCTACCATGTGTTTCCGTGTACCTACACATTTTTCTTGATCGCGAGGTCAGTTCATGGGCTATTTCTCATGATGTGACTGACCCTCCAAACAGGGTATTTTAACTATGTCCGAGAGTTGTAGGTGTGTCCGACTAGATATTGTTATATTGGTGTGACACCTGCCAACATCCTTTTTTCAGAGCGGTGCCTCCCGTCTTGAGCTGTTGCCAGGCTGAGGTGAGGCCTCTTACTCGGAAATACCGGGTAAGAATAAGTTATATAACCTTGTATCTTGTACTTTTTATGGCAGACTATTGATGAGTACATGTGACTCTTGCAACTTTGTAACTATATGTTCGCTGAAACAAGCCTTTGATCTCTCTTGTCACTTTTGTCTTTTACAGGTAACACCAGTAAATCGTTGTTCACCAAAAGTGAGATTACTGGTTTTGTATGTTGTATCTGTTTCTAAATATTCTACACTCAGATTATCATTTTTCACTGTATCACTAGTCTATAAACACAGTAGCACTTGATTTCTAGGTCCTGAAGAAGGCTGCAACACCTTTATGGGTCAAATTGGCCGAAACATGCAGACCTGTCCATCTGTCACATTGCAGTAAACATTTTTCACTGCAGATGCACTGTTTTTAATCCTGACACTAAGAGTGAGTCAATAAAGTTTTTTCACTCCTAGTAGTTGGTTTTAACATCACGCACTTAACTCTGTTTAATATTTTTTATGCACTGCGCCCATTTCTCAACCAGCCTACGTGCTTCACATCTTGAGGATTTTAGTATATCCTTTATAGAGTAGGAATCAAAATATTGCTGAGCTCCTCCCTCATAGTGAGGGGGTTGTAGCCCATGGCGGGGCTAGGTGTCTCCACCAAGAGGAGAATCCCAGATGTTGAAGCATGCCACCTCGGTGGGTGATGGGATTTTGTCCTAATTAAAGGACTTTCTTATTAGTGATTAGGTCTTGTTGCTTGTGTCACTCTGTAGTGTTTTTTTAGCACGTTAGATCCGAGGATACTTTGTGTTTTGTAGTTACTATTGGGGAATCTATCCTCGCCGGTCTTAAAACCTCTCTTGGACCCTCTACTCCCAGTTTGTTTTTCTGAGGCTGGATACCCACCAGATCAAGCTGAGGGGGAGTCAAGCTACACAAGACCCAGATATAGACTCCGAGGGAGATGGTAACATTGCAAGTAGTATAGAGTCTGACTCAGCAGAAGAGACTGGTGTGGAAATCGGGCATGTGCAGTCAAGGAAGAACGATGCGGCAAATGAGACGTGGCCTGTGAGACAGAAAAAAAGGAACCTGAGACTTGCATATGAAAGAGAAGTTGCACCAATGTGCGAGTCTTCCGAGTCTGATCTGACTGAGTGCGAGCAAGCCACAAGAAGCGTAAGGAGGTCAAGGAGAGCAAGAGTGCTGTGTCGGAGATATTCCTCTCCCGAGTGGACTTATCTGGTTACCAATGCCAGGGAGAGCGAGGTCCGATTTCTGGAAACTGATTGTCGAGATCCTGCTGAGAGTTCCTGGAATAGAGGCTAATGCAATTCTGTCATTAACTGTGCCTTATCCACCAAGGTTGAGTGGGTTATGGGCTCTGATTCTGGAAGACATTGAATTTCGGAGCTTCGGAGCTCCACCGTCTCCTCAAGATATTGCAGCATTGAGAGCTGAACTGTTACAATGCGCCATTGAAGAAATTGGCTCTGATCTCATGAGGGATGTAAATTGAACTTTTGAACTGTTAATAAAATTACTTGAAATAAGATAACCTAGGCCAGAGTGGAAGAAAAATAAAAAGGGACTTTTCATTTAGAAGAAGAAAGATTTCTAGGAAGTCTTCCAAACTGTGTAAATATTGTGCCAAGGACTGTTAAAGATTTATTTATCCAAGATCCAAAGGAGTTGCTCAAAGACTGTGCCCAAGTGTATAAGAGGCAGAGAAAAGAGACTCTGTGTGTTGATCTTCTTACAGCTACATTCCGAGCCAAAGTGAAAATGGAGTCTGTAAATTCGAATCACAGGCACAAATGTATTATAGGTTAATTTATTGTAGGAGTAATCATAGTGATAGCTGCAGTCATTACTGAGTCCATTTTAAGCTCACACAAGGCTGAGGAACAGGGAGTAGGGGTACATGGGACATTCAAACCTATCACTGCTGCCTCAAAGGAGGGTACATTAGGATCTGATAGAGGCTTAATAGAGAAAACTAGTCTCGTTCTGCATGTAGATTTCTCTAAAGGTGACTATTCAACGGATGCTTATGCTAAAGATGATGCATGAATATGTGAATACTATGGATGTGAGAGATTGTTATGTGTGTATCAATTGCCTGCTTCAGTTGAGTAGGGGATTAGGTATCATCACTTACACCTGACACATGGCATTACATGTAGTTTGCTTCTTAGCATGTTTTACGGAATGGGCCATTACAGTACTGCTTCTCAAAATATAATTTGGTACTCTCAGAGGTACCAGTCTACAAACACCTAAACAAATATAATTATTAAAAGCAAGAAGAGAGAATGGGAAAGTATTTTATACCCACAGTAACACTATACACTGCTTATGCACATAGACAGAACCAGCACATTAACAGACATAGAAAAGAAATTTGTAGATCAAGTGGAGGATAGACATAGAGGTTGAACTGTTAAGCTCAATAATAGAGAAGGAAACTTTGAATGGACCAAGGAGGAGTTAGCTCACAAGGCTAAGGGATGTTATGGTCCTATAGCTTTGGATTGGGAACAACGAGGCAAGCTTTGCATTCGACAGGTTCAGAGTCGTTATGACATTTTTTATGTGGGACAGAGTATGTGTGACCACACCTTTCTAATTGATGGTTCCTCAAAGAAGTTTCTTCAAGAGGCAGTGCAAGTGGTGCCAGGAGTATATTTTGTGTATGGAAAGAATGCATATGTTTGGCTTCCGAACAATTGGCTGTTGTGTTTCCTTAGAAGTATCATGTGGAGGATTTGGAAAGTTTGGAGGGAAAATCAAACCATAGAGAAAAACATGGACTGAGTGCTGGTGAAGTTGTAGGAGACATATTTGGAGCGATGATTACTAGATTAGGAGTAGTGCTGAATGACATCAAGATTAGAAAGTTGTCTACCATTGTGGATAAGTTGTCGGTTAACACAGCTTAGTCATTGCTACTCATAGATGGAGAAATGGTTTCGATAAGGGCGATGGTGATGCAAAACCGTCTTGCTTTAGATGTGTTTTTGGCAAAAGAAGGTGGAGTCTGTCAGATGCTAAAGATTCAACAGTGTTGTACTTACATTCCTGACAAAAGTAAAGATCAGAGGGGATATATAAGTAACATCACTGAGATACACCATGTGATACATGATCTGGCAACTGAGGGAGTTTGGGACAAGATTAGAAAGGGATTTGGAACAGTTGGATTTTGGTTAGCTAATCTAGGAGAGGGAATTCTTGGATATATCTTGGATATATCTTGAAGCCAATCATAATTGTTGTGATCTGTGTTATCATTTTGCTAGGTATGATAAGGGCATACAAATGGCTCAAGGCGAGGCAAATGGAGGATTTCTTTAGGGAGAGAGAGAGAAGGGTAGAAAGACTGCAGGACAGTCATTATGAGAATCTGAAGCAGTTGGAGGAGTTTAGACAGAGGAGACTAGCTATGACCTCTGTTTAGATTGGTCTACTCTACAGGGATTGAAATATGTTTTGTGATGATTCAACGTCATCAGAGGGGGAAACTGATGTAGCGGAAATCGTAATTTATTTGTAGGAGTGCATTATAACTGCACGTATAGAGAACACCCGCACATAATCTTTTGTCGTATTAACATGGGGTGTTAGAATTGTGAACTGTAATAACTCAAAACGTGATATGTTTAGGCCATTGAAAAGTAACATGGACAATTAACGTAAAAAGTGAATGTAACTAACAGAAAATATCAACATGAAGAACTCATGTCATAAAACTGACAATGATTCATGTACTAAATGTGTTTATTAACTATGTCGTTTTACATGTTGGTAAATACATTAATCGAGTGTGCCTTATTTTTCCTATGCAAATTTGTAAAGCTCATATCCTGGTCCCTTATGATAGCTGAATCTTGCAGGCCTGAAATGCATTTCCCTGGCAAATCTCGCTTTAGAATTAATAGCTGAATTTCATGTGTGCTGTGGAATTTGTTCTTTCTCATGTTTTGTGTTGCAGGTGAAAGAAGCGCTCTTGTTAGCTAGAATAATGTCTTTGTTTTATTAGCCAGGCAAGGAGAGAAGAAGTTGCTTCGGAAACTTTAGTTGATAAAGGAAGGCCATTGTGCTTCACAAAGGAGAAGGCCTGGGAACCAAGGACAAAATGTTAAAAAAGAAGAACACTGTTATCCCATGGAAAACTACCTTTAGGATTGTACCCAGAGCAGATGGCGTGACTCGAAAAGATTCTTGGGAGAGATACCTGAAATAATGCAATGTTGGGAGCAGGGAAAGTGCCACTTCTTCCTAAGCCCTTGCATTTGTATTTGTATTTGTATTTTTAAAGCGTGTCATTCATCCAGAGAGAGCATCTTAGAACAAGCTCTTTCTTGATAGTTTTATGCTAAGTGACCTATCGATGGTGGAGAGACTTCTAAGGAAAGCTCCACATGCTGACACCTTTTTCATCCATTTTCTGAAGATGCCTAAGTAGGGTTGTCGTCTTAGTGAAAGAGTAGGGATAGATTAATGCTTTACACTCATTAATGCTTTACACTCATCAACCCTCGATGCAAGGAAGCTTGGGCTCATGCTTTCTGATCATCTGCATCTTATTTCTTGAACTAATTGTTTTACTTATGTTACATCGTCTAAATTGGATACGCAGATTTGGCTTTATGCTGATTCCAATGTATTTCTACACTCTCATCTTGAGGTGTCTTTATGTTCAGTTATTTTTGGCTTTGTAATAAATTAAATAACCTGACGTTGTTGTCTGTGGTTATTATTTGTCCAAAGGATTTCTTGTTTAATTGATTGGCACTAATAATTAATTTTCTCCCCTCTACACTTCCATGCTGCTAAAAAGAACCATCAGATTGTGTTCCTAGAATAGGTCCAGAACTTATGGGCCCGGCCCTTTTATCTGATACAGTAATCTGTGAGATCCCATTAAATAAACTACATCTTTGCAGGCTCTCATACAGAATAACAATAATCCACCTTAAAAGAATTGATTTTAACATCTGTTTTTCACAATTTGTATGTCAAACCTACGTTCTTTATTGTAACATTCCTTAATAAACAGCTCAGGCTTATAGCTGTGATCATTGTCTTGCCACCATAACCAACTCAGTCCTGCTGTACTGAGTATAAGATTTGTCAAAAGGGAAAAAAGAGCAATAAAAGCACTCTTTTATAGTGAAAGCATACATGGATAACAATAGAACTGTGTTGGAGTGAGTGGTTAGGGTTGCAGATGACAGCCAAAGACATTCACTGAGGTAGAGCACTGGCATAGGGAAGGAGAAGTAGGGATGTGTAAGAGAGACACAGGTGTGCACTGAGACAACAGCACAGACAGAGGGGTAGACAGAAGCACTCAGTGAAACAGACAGCACGACTATCAGTGAGAGGTGTAGATGCACCAGCGACAGACAAGTTAATCTCCATGGTACAGAAGGGGCAATGGCACAGGGGCCTAGGGCATGGGAAGCCCACTCCAGCTCAGCTATGGCACTCATTAACTGTCCAGCCTGGGAAAGGGAACCATTTATTTTGCTTGCATTAGCTCCCTTGACACCCTTGGTGGGTCACTGATCTGAGACTCAGGCAGTGGCACTCACTGTGATGGACCTGCAGACAGCGCAGTGGAGAGGCAGCAGGCAGGTAAGCTAGAGAGGAAACCAGTACAGGCAACATTCCCAGATCTCAGGCAGATGAAGAGGACACAGACTAATGGACAGTGGGACGTTGAGTCGGACGAGGAGGAAGGTGGGTAATCCATGTCTAAATCTAATCTTGGTCAGCGGGCTCAACAGACCATGCACTCAGTTGCAAACACATCAAATAACAAGATGTGTCACACTAAGCCCAGCACAGACAGCAGTAGTTTATCTGAGCTAGACATAAGCAACTTTTGTGTTCCAAAATAATGGTATTTTACAAAAAAAAAACATCCAGGGGAAGTAGCTTTAGGTGCAATTAAGAAACAATCTATGGTGATATTTTAATATGCAGTTTTAAAGGCTAATCATTAAATAAAACATTGACACATGCACTCTTGAATAACTAAACACTTTACATCATGGAGATTACTTAGAGCATCATGAGGTGGCACAGCCCAGATCAAAGGTGCAGCTCTGATAATCACTGCCTTCTGGGTAAATAAATCTTGGATGGCAGTGATGTCTTGTATAGGTTGCATGGTATTTGCACTAGGGCAAACTAACATTACTGTGTGTTTTTTCCCTTTGCTCGGAAATTGTCATGACTGAGGGACAGTTGAAACCGTTTCATTTTAATGCTCCAAAATATTACTAGTGTAACTGCAACAAATGATGGACGGAATGCTGAATGATTCAAACATTCTCCCCCAGTCAAGAGATCTGGGTTAAATCCATTGTTCTTTTTCCCACTACGCCACCCCAGTTTGGACCCAGCCATATGCAAATCAGTCTTGACCCTATGCCTCATGGGAACAGTCCAGACCGAACCGCGAAGCCAGGTCCTTCCTGGACTGGAAATAAGCATCCTGGGACTGGTTTTGGGGTATGTCACCCCTCATCAGCCAGGCTAGCTTGAATCCAGTGGCACAGTGAGCCAGGGACCCACGTCTTGGCATACCCATCCCACTTAGGGCGAAAAGTGTAACTGCAACAAATGATGGACGGAATGATGACTGATGCAAACATTCTCCCCCAGTCAAGAGATCTGGGTTAAATCCATCGTACTTTTGCCCACTACGCCACCCCAGTTTGGACCCAGCCATATGCAAATCAGCCTTGACTCTGAGTCTCATGGGAACAGCCAGACCGAACTGCCAAGCCAGGTCCTCCCTGGACTGGAAGCAAGCATCCTGGGACCAGTTTCAGGGTATGTCACCTCTCATCAGCCAGGCTAGCATGAATCCAGTGGCACAGTGAGCATGGGACACACATCTGGGCATACCGATCCCACTTAGGGTGAAAAGTATAACTGCAACAAATGATGGACAGAATGCTGAATGATTCGAACATTCTCCCCCAGTCAAGAGATCTGTGTTAAATCCAATGTTCTTTTCCCCACTACGCCACCCCAGTTTGGACCCAGCCATATGCAAATCAGTCTTGACCCTGTACCTCATGGGAACATTCCAGACCGAACTGCCAAGCCAGGTACTCTCTGGACCCAAAAAAAGCATCCTGGGACCAGTTTCAGGGTATGTCACTCCTCATCAGCCAGGCTACCTTGAATCAAGTGGCACGGTGACGAAGGGACCCACGTCTGGGCATACCCATCCCACTTAGGGCGAAAAGTGTAAATGCAACCAAAGATGGACGGAATGCTGAATGATTCAAACATTCTCCCCCAGTCAGGAGATCTGGGTTAAATCCATTGTTCTATTGCCAACTACACCAACCCAGTTTGGACCCAGCCATATGCAAATCAGTCTTGACCCTGTGCCTCAGGGGAACAGTTGAGACCGAACTACCAAGCCAGGTCCTCCCTGGACCGGAAACAAGCATCCTGGGACCAGTTTCGGGGTATGTCACCCCTCATCAGCCAGGCTACCTTGAATCCAGTAGCACAGTGAGCAAGGGACCCAAATCTGGGCTTATCCATCCCACTTCGGGCAAAAAAGGTAATTGCAACAAATGATGGCGGAATGCTGAATGATTCAAACATTCTCTCCCTGTCAAGAGATCTGGGTTAAATCCATTGTTCTTTTGACCACTACGCCACCCCAGTTTGGACCCAGCCATATGCAAATCAGTCTTGACCCTGTGCCTCATGGGAACAGTCAAGACCAAACTGCCAAGCCAGGTCCTAGCTGGACGGAAAACAAGCATTCTGGGAACGGTTTCGGTGTATGTCACCCCTAATCAGCCAGGCTAGCTTGAATCCAGTGGCACAGTGAGCAAGGGACCCACGTCTGGGCATATCCATCCCACTTAGGGGCGAAAAGTGTAACTGCAACAAATGATGGACGGAATGCTGAATGATTCAAACATTCTCCCCCAGTCAAGAGATCTGGGTTAAATTCATTGTTCTTTTGCCCACTACGCCACCCCAGTTTGGACCCAGCCATATGCAAATCAGTCTTGGCCCTGTGCCTCATGGGAACAGTCCAGACCGAACTGTCAAGCCACGTCCTTCCTGGACCGGAAACAAGAATTCTGGGACCGGTTTTGAGGTATGTCACCCCACATCAGCCAGGCTAGCTTGAATCCAGTGGCACAGTGAGCAAGGGACCCACCACGTCTGGGCATACCCATTCCATTTAGGGTGAAAAGTGTAACTGCAACAAATGATGGACGGAATGCCGAATGATTCAAACATTCTCCCCCTGTCAAGAGATCTGGGTTAAATCCATTGTTCTTTTGACCACTACGCCACCCCAGTTTTGACTCAGCCATATGCAAATCAGTCTTGACCCTGTGCCTCATGGGAACAGTCAAGACCGAACTGCCAAGCCAAGTCCTACCTGGACTGAATACAAGCATCCTGGGAACGGTTTCGGTGTATGTCACCCCTAATCAGCCAGGCTAGCTTGAATCCAGTGGCACAGTGAGCAAGGGACCCACGTCTGTACATACCCATCCCACTTAGGGCGAAAAGTGTAAATGCAACAAATGATGGACGGAATGCTGAATGTTTCAAACATTCTCCCCCAGTCAAGAGATCTGGGTTAAATCCATTGTTCTTTTGCCCTCTACGCCCCCAGTTTGGACCCAGCCATATGCAAATCAGTCTTGGCCCTGTGCCTCATGGGAATAGTTCAGACCGAACTGTCAAGCCACGTCCTTCCTGGACCGGAAACAAGCATTCTAGGACCGGTTTTGAGGTATGTCACTCCTCATCAGCCAGACTAGCTTGAATCCAGTGGCACAGTGAGCAAGGGACCCACGTCTGGGCATACCCATTCCATTTAGGGCGAAAAGTGTAACTGCAACAAATGATGGACGGAATGCCGAATGATTCAAACATTCTACCCCAGTCAAGAGATCTGGGTTAAATCCATCGTTCTTTTGCCCACTACGCCACCCCAGTTTTGACCCAGCCATATGCAAATCAGTCTTCACCCTGTGCCTCATGGGAACAATCCAGACCGAACTGCCAAGCCAGGTCCTCCCTGGACCGGAAACAAGCATCATGGGACCAGCTTTGGGGTATGTCACCCCTCATAAGCCAGGCTAGCATGAATCCAGTGGCACAGTGAGCAAGGGACCCACGTCTGGGCATACTCCTCCTACTTAGGGCAAAAAGTGTAACTACAACAAATGATGGACGGAATGCTGAATGATTCAAACATTCTCCCCAGTCAAGAGATCTGGGTTAAATCCATTGTTCTTTTTCCCACTACGCCACCCCAGTTTGGACCCAGCCATATGCAAATCAGTCTTGACCCTATGCCTCATGGGAACAGTCCAGACCGAACCGCGAAGCCAGGTCCTTCCTGGACTGGAAATAAGCATCCTGGGACTGGTTTTGGGGTATGTCACCCCTCATCAGCCAGGCTAGCTTGAATCCAGTGGCACAGTGAGCCAGGGACCCACGTCTTGGCATACCCATCCCACTTAGGGCGAAAAGTGTAACTGCAACAAATGATGGACGGAATGATGAATGATGCAAACATTCTCCCCCAGTCAAGAGATCTGGGTTAAATCCATCGTACTTTTGCCCACTACGCCACCCCAGTTTGGACCCAGCCATATGCAAATCAGCCTTGACTCTGAGTCTCATGGGAACAGCCAGACCAAACTGCCAAGCCAGGTCCTCCCTGGACTGGAAGCAAGCATCCTGGGACCAGTTTCAGGGTATGTCACCTCTCATCAGCCAGGCTAGCATGAATCCAGTGGCACAGTGAGCATGGGACACACATCTGGGCATACCGATCCCACTTAGGGTGAAAAGTGTAACTGCAACAAATGATGGACAGAATGCTGAATGATTCGAACATTCTCCCCCAGTCAAGAGATCTGTGTTAAATCCAATGTTCTTTTCCCCACTACGCCACCCCAGTTTGGACCCAGCCATATGCAAATCAGTCTTGACCCTGTACCTCATGGGAACATTCCAGACCGAACTGCCAAGCCAGGTACTCTCTGGACCCAAAAATGCATCCTGGGACCAGTTTCAGGGTATGTCACTCCTCATCAGCCAGGCTACCTTGAATCAAGTGGCACGGTGACGAAGGGACCCACGTCTGGGCATACCCATCCCACTTAGGGCGAAAAGTGTAAATGCAACCAAAGATGGACGGAATGCTGAATGATTCAAACATTCTCCCCCAGTCAGGAGATCTGGGTTAAATCCTTTGTTCTATTGCCAACTACACCAACCCAGTTTGGACCCAGCCATATGCAAATCAGTCTTGACCCTGTGCCTCAGGGGAACAGTTGAGACCGAACTACCAAGCCAGGTCCTCCCTGGACCGGAAACAAGCATCCTGGGACCAGTTTCGGGGTATGTCACCCCTCATCAGCCAGGCTACCTTGAATCCAGTAGCACAGTGAGCAAGGGACCCAAATCTGGGCTTATCCATCCCACTTCGGGCAAAAAAGGTAATTGCAACAAATGATGGCGGAATGCTGAATGATTCAAACATTCTCTCCCTGTCAAGAGATCTGGGTTAAATCCATTGTTCTTTTGACCACTACGCCACCCCAGTTTGGACCCAGCCATATGCAAATCAGTCTTGACCCTGTGCCTCATGGGAACAGTCAAGACCAAACTGCCAAGCCAGGTCCTAGCTGGACGGAAAACAAGCATTCTGGGAACGGTTTCGGTGTATGTCACCCCTAATCAGCCAGGCTAGCTTGAATCCAGTGGCACAGTGAGCAAGGGACCCACGTCTGGGCATATCCATCCCACTTAGGGCGAAAAGTGTAACTGCAACAAATGATGGACGGAATGCTGAATGATTCAAACATTCTCCCCCAGTCAAGAGATCTGGGTTAAATTCATTGTTCTTTTGCCCACTACGCCACCCCAGTTTGGACCCAGCCATATGCAAATCAGTCTTGGCCCTGTGCCTCATGGGAACAGTCCAGACCGAACTGTCAAGCCACGTCCTTCCTGGACCGGAAACAAGAATTCTGGGACCGGTTTTGAGGTATGTCACCCCACATCAGCCAGGCTAGCTTGAATCCAGTGGCACAGTGAGCAAGGGACCCACCACGTCTGGGCATACCCATTCCATTTAGGGCGAAAAGTGTAACTGCAACAAATGATGGACGGAATGCCGAATGATTCAAACATTCTCCCCCTGTCAAGAGATCTGGGTTAAATCCATTGTTCTTTTGACCACTACGCCACCCCAGTTTTGACTCAGCCACATGCAAATCAGTCTTGACCCTGTGCCTCATGGGAACAGTCAAGACCGAACTGCCAAGCCAAGTCCTACCTGGACTGAATACAAGCATCCTGGGAACGGTTTCGGTGTATGTCACCCCTAATCAGCCAGGCTAGCTTGAATCCAGTGGCACAGTGAGCAAGGGACCCACGTCTGTACATACCCATCCCACTTAGGGCGAAAAGTGTAAATGCAACAAATGATGGACGGAATGCTGAATGTTTCAAACATTCTCCCCCAGTCAAGAGATCTGGGTTAAATCCATTGTTCTTTTGCCCTCTACGCCCCCAGTTTGGACCCAGCCATATGCAAATCAGTCTTGGCCCTGTGCCTCATGGGAATAGTTCAGACCGAACTGTCAAGCCACGTCCTTCCTGGACCGGAAACAAGCATTCTAGGACCGGTTTTGAGGTATGTCACTCCTCATCAGCCAGACTAGCTTGAATCCAGTGGCACAGTGAGCAAGGGACCCACGTCTGGGCATACCCATTCCATTTAGGGCGAAAAGTGTAACTGCAACAAATGATGGACGGAATGCCGAATGATTCAAACATTCTACCCCAGTCAAGAGATCTGGGTTAAATCCATCGTTCTTTTGCCCACTACGCCACCCCAGTTTTGACCCAGCCATATGCAAATCAGTCTTCACCCTGTGCCTCATGGGAACAATCCAGACCGAACTGCCAAGCCAGGTCCTCCCTGGACCGGAAACAAGCATCATGGGACCAGCTTTGGGGTATGTCACCCCTCATAAGCCAGGCTAGCATGAATCCAGTGGCACAGTGAGCAAGGGACCCACGTCTGGGCATACTCCTCCTACTTAGGGCAAAAAGTGTAACTACAACAAATGATGGAAGGAATGCTGAATGATTCAAACATTCTCCCCCAGTCAAGAGATCTGGGTTAAATCCATTGTTCTTTTTCCCACTACGCCACCCCAGTTTGGACCCAGCCATATGCAAATCAGTCTTGACCCTATGCCTCATGGGAACAGTCCAGACCGAACCGCGAAGCCAGGTCCTTCCTGGACTGGAAATAAGCATCCTGGGACTGGTTTTGGGGTATGTCACCCCTCATCAGCCAGGCTAGCTTGAATCCAGTGGCACAGTGAGCCAGGGACCCACGTCTTGGCATACCCATCCCACTTAGGGCGAAAAGTGTAACTGCAACAAATGATGGACGGAATGATGAATGATGCAAACATTCTCCCCCAGTCAAGAGATCTGGGTTAAATCCATCGTACTTTTGCCCACTACGCCACCCCAGTTTGGACCCAGCCATATGCAAATCAGCCTTGACTCTGAGTCTCATGGGAACAGCCAGACCGAACTGCCAAGCCAGGTCCTCCCTGGACTGGAAGCAAGCATCCTGGGACCAGTTTCAGGGTATGTCACCTCTCATCAGCCAGGCTAGCATGAATCCAGTGGCACAGTGAGCATGGGACACACATCTGGGCATACCGATCCCACTTAGGGTGAAAAGTGTAACTGCAACAAATGATGGACAGAATGCTGAATGATTCGAACATTCTCCCCAGTCAAGAGATCTGTGTTAAATCCAATGTTCTTTTCCCCACTACGCCACCCCAGTTTGGACCCAGCCATATGCAAATCAGTCTTGACCCTGTACCTCATGGGAACATTCCAGACCGAACTGCCAAGCCAGGTACTCTCTGGACCCAAAAAAGCATCCTGGGACCAGTTTCAGGGTATGTCACTCCTCATCAGCCAGGCTACCTTGAATCGAGTGGCACGGTGACGAAGGGACCCACGTCTGGGCATACCCATCCCACTTAGGGCGAAAGGTGTAAATGCAACCAAAGATGGACGGAATGCTGAATGATTCAAACATTCTCCCCCAGTCAGGAGATCTGGGTTAAATCCATTGTTCTATTGCCAACTACACCAACCCAGTTTGGACCCAGCCATATGCAAATCAGTCTTGACCCTGTGCCTCAGGGGAACAGTTGAGACCGAACTACCAAGCCAGGTCCTCCCTGGACCGGAAACAAGCATCCTGGGACCAGTTTCGGGGTATGTCACCCCTCATCAGCCAGGCTACCTTGAATCCAGTAGCACAGTGAGCAAGGGACCCAAATCTGGGCTTATCCATCCCACTTCGGGCAAAAAGGTAATTGCAACAAATGATGGCGGAATGCTGAATGATTCAAACATTCTCTCCCTGTCAAGAGATCTGGGTTAAATCCATTGTTCTTTTGACCACTACGCCACCCCAGTTTGGACCCAGCCATATGCAAATCAGTCTTGACCCTGTGCCTCATGGGAACAGTCAAGACCAAACTGCCAAGCCAGGTCCTACCTGGACGGAAAACAAGCATTCTGGGAACGGTTTCAGTGTATGTCACCCCTAATCAGCCAGGCTAGCTTGAATCCAGTGGCACAGTGAGCAAGGGACCCACGTCTGGGCATATCCATCCCACTTAGGGCGAAAAGTGTAACTGCAACAAATGATGGACGGAATGCTGAATGATTCAAACATTCTCCCCCAGTCAAGAGATCTGGGTTAAATTCATTGTTCTTTTGCCTACTACGCCACCCCAGTTTGGACCCAGCCATATGCAAATCAGTCTTGGCTCTGTGCCTCATGGGAACAGTCCAGACCGAACTGTCAAGCCACGTCCTTCCTGGACCGGAAACAAGAATTCTGGGACCGGTTTTGAGGTATGTCACCCCACATCAGCCAGGCTAGCTTGAATCCAGTGGCACGGTGAGCAAGGGACCCACCACGTCTGGGCATACCCATTCCATTTAGGGCGAAAAGTGTAACTGCAACAAATGATGGACGGAATGCCGAATGATTCAAACATTCTCCCCCTGTCAAGAGATCTGGGTTAAATCCATTGTTCTTTTGACCACTACGCCACCCCAGTTTTGAATCAGCCATATGCAAATCAGTCTTGACCCTGTGCCTCATGGGAACAGTCAAGACCGAACTGCCAAGCCAGGTCCTACCTGGACTGAATACAAGCATCCTGGGAACGGTTTCGGTGTATGTCACCCCTAATCAGCCAGGCTAGCTTGAATCCAGTGGCACAGTGAGCAAGGGACCCACGTCTGTACATACCCATCCCACTTAGGGCGAAAAGTGTAAATGCAACAAATGATGGACGGAATGCTGAATGTTTCAAACATTCTCCCCAGTCAAGAGATCTGGGTTAAATCCATTGTTCTTTTGCCCTCTACGCCCCCAGTTTGGACCCAGCCATATGCAAATCAGTCTTGGCCCTGTGCCTCATGGGAATAGTTCAGACCGAACTGTCAAGCCACGTCCTTCCTGGACCGGAAACAAGCATTCTAGGACCGGTTTTGAGGTATGTCACTCCTCATCAGCCAGACTAGCTTGAATCCAGTGGCACAGTGAGCAAGGGACCCACGTCTGGGCATACCCATTCCATTTAGGGCGAAAAGTGTAACTGCAACAAATGATGGACGGAATGCCGAATGATTCAAACATTCTTCCCCAGTCAAGAGATCTGGGTTAAATCCATCGTTCTTTTGCCCACTACGCCACCCCAGTTTTGACCCAGCCATATGCAAATCAGTCTTCACCCTGTGCCTCATGGGAACAATCCAGACCGAACTGCCAAGCCAGGTCCTCCCTGGACCGGAAACAAGCATCATGGGACCAGCTTTGGGGTATGTCACCCCTCATAAGCCAGGCTAGCATGAATCCAGTGGCACAGTGAGCAAGGGACCCACGTCTGGGCATACTCCTCCTACTTAGGGCAAAAAGTGTAACTACAACAAATGATGGACGGAATGCTGAATGATTCAAACATTCTCCCCCAGTCAAGAGATCTGGGTTAAATCCATTGTTCTTTTTCCCACTACGCCACCCCAGTTTGGACCCAGCCATATGCAAATCAGTCTTGACCCTATGCCTCATGGGAACAGTCCAGACCGAACCGCGAAGCCAGGTCCTTCCTGGACTGGAAATAAGCATCCTGGGACTGTTTTTGGGGTATGTCACCCCTCATCAGCCAGGCTAGCTTGAATCCAGTGGCACAGTGAGCCAGGGACCCACGTCTTGGCATACCCATCCCACTTAGGGCGAAAAGTGTAACTGCAACAAATGATGGACGGAATGATGAATGATGCAAACATTTTCCCCCAGTCAAGAGATCTGGGTTAAATCCATCGTACTTTTGCCCACTACGCCACCCCAGTTTGGACCCAGCCATATGCAAATCAGCCTTGACTCTGAGTCTCATGGGAACAGCCAGACCGAACTGCCAAGCCAGGTCCTCCCTGGACTGGAAGCAAGCATCCTGGGACCAGTTTCAGGGTATGTCACCTCTCATCAGCCAGGCTAGCATGAATCCAGTGGCACAGTGAGCATGGGACACACATCTGGGCATACCGATCCCACTTAGGGTGAAAAGTGTAACTGCAACAAATGATGGACAGAATGCTGAATGATTCGAACATTCTCCCCCAGTCAAGAGATCTGTGTTAAATCCAATGTTCTTTTCCCCACTACGCCACCCCAGTTTGGACCCAGCCATATGCAAATCAGTCTTGACCCTGTACCTCATGGGAACATTCCAGACCGAACTGCCAAGCCAGGTACTCTCTGGACCCAAAAAAAGCATCCTGGGACCAGTTTCAGGGTATGTCACTCCTCATCAGCCAGGCTACCTTGAATCGAGTGGCACGGTGACGAAGGGACCCACGTCTGGGCATACCCATCCCACTTAGGGCGAAAGGTGTAAATGCAACCAAAGATGGACGGAATGCTGAATGATTCAAACATTCTCCCCCAGTCAGGAGATCTGGGTTAAATCCATTGTTCTATTGCCAACTACACCAACCCAGTTTGGACCCAGCCATATGCAAATCAGTCTTGACCCTGTGCCTCAGGGGAACAGTTGAGACCGAACTACCAAGCCAGGTCCTCCCTGGACCGGAAACAAGCATCCTGGGACCAGTTTCGGGGTATGTCATCCCTCATCAGCCAGGCTACCTTGAATCCAGTAGCACAGTGAGCAAGGGACCCTAATCTGGGCTTATCCATCCCACTTAGGGCAAAAAAGGTAATTGCAACAAATGATGGCGGAATGCTGAATGATTCAAACATTCTCTCCCTGTCAAGAGATCTGGGTTAAATCCATTGTTCTTTTGACCACTACGCCACCCCAGTTTGGACCCAGCCATATGCAAATCAGTCTTGACCCTGTGCCTCATGGGAACAGTCAAGACCAAACTGCCAAGCCAGGTCCTACCTGGACGGAAAACAAGCATTCTGGGAACGGTTTCGGTGTATGTCACCCCTAATCAGCCAGGCTAGCTTGAATCCAGTGGCACAGTGAGCAAGGGACCCACGTCTGGGCATATCCATCCCACTTAGGGCGAAAAGTGTAACTGCAACAAATGATGGACGGAATGCTGAATGATTCAAACATTCTCCCCCAGTTAAGAGATCTGGGTTAAATTCATTGTTCTTTTGCCCACTACGCCACCCCAGTTTGGACCCAGCCATATGCAAATCAGTCTTGGCCCTGTGCCTCATGGGAACAGTCCAGACCGAACTGTCAAGCCACGTCCTTCCTGGACCGGAAACAAGAATTCTGGGACCGGTTTTGAGGTATGTCACCCCACATCAGCCAGGCTAGCTTGAATCCAGTGGCACAGTGAGCAAGGGACCCACCACGTCTGGGCATACCCATTCCATTTAGGGCGAAAAGTGTAACTGCAACAAATGATGGACGGAATGCCGAATGATTCAAACATTCTCCCCTGTCAAGAGATCTGGGTTAAATCCATTGTTCTTTTGACCACTACGCCACCCCAGTTTTGACTCAGCCATATGCAAATCAGTCTTGACCCTGTGCCTCATGGGAACAGTCAAGACCGAACTGCCAAGCCAGGTCCTATCTGGACTGAATACAAGCATCCTGGGAACGGTTTCGGTGTATGTCACCCCTAATCAGCCAGGCTAGCTTGAATCCAGTGGCACAGTGAGCAAGGGACCCACGTCTGTACATACCCATCCCACTTAGGGCGAAAAGTGTAAATGCAACAAATGATGGACGGAATGCTGAATGTTTCAAACATTCTCCCCCAGTCAAGAGATCTGGGTTAAATCCATTGTTCTTTTGCCCTCTACGCCCCCCAGTTTGGACCCAGCCATATGCAAATCAGTCTTGGCCCTGTGCCTCATGGGAATAGTTCAGACCGAACTGTCAAGCCACGTCCTTCCTGGACCGGAAACAAGCATTCTAGGACCGGTTTTGAGGTATGTCACTCCTCATCAGCCAGACTAGCTTGAATCCAGTGGCACAGTGAGCAAGGGACCCACGTCTGGGCATACCCATTCCATTTAGGGCGAAAAGTGTAACTGCAACAAATGATGGACGGAATGCCGAATGATTCAAACATTCTACCCCAGTCAAGAGATCTGGGTTAAATCCATCGTTCTTTTGCCCACTACGCCACCCCAGTTTTGACCCAGCCATATGCAAATCAGTCTTCACCCTGTGCCTCATGGGAACAATCCAGACCGAACTGCCAAGCCAGGTCCTCCCTGGACCGGAAACAAGCATCATGGGACCAGCTTTGGGGTATGTCACCCCTCATAAGCCAGGCTAGCATGAATCCAGTGGCACAGTGAGCAAGGGACCCACGTCTGGGCATATTCCTCCTACTTAGGGCAAAAAGTGTAACTACAACAAATGATGGACGGAATGCTGAATGATTCAAACATTCTCCCCCAGTCAAGAGATCTGGGTTAAATCCATCGTTCTTTTTCCCACTACGCCACCCCAGTTTGGACCCAGCCATATGCAAATCAGTCTTGACCCTATGCCTCATGGGAACAGTCCAGACCGAACCGCGAAGCCAGGTCCTTCCTGGACTGGAAATAAGCATCCTGGGACTGGTTTTGGGGTATGTCACCCCTCATCAGCCAGGCTAGCTTGAATCCAGTGGCACAGTGAGCCAGGGACCCACGTCTTGGCATACCCATCCCACTTAGGGCGAAAAGTGTAACTGCAACAAATGATGGACGGAATGATGAATGATGCAAACATTCTCCCCCAGTCAAGAGATCTGGGTTAAATCCATCGTACTTTTGCCCACTACGCCACCCCAGTTTGGACCCAGCCATATGCAAATCAGCCTTGACTCTGAGTCTCATGGGAACAGCCAGACCGAACTGCCAAGCCAGGTCCTCCCTGGACTGGAAGCAAGCATCCTGGGACCAGTTTCAGGGTATGTCACCTCTCATCAGCCAGGCTAGCATGAATCCAGTGCCACAGTGAGCATGGGACACACATCTGGGCATACCGATCCCACTTAGGGTGAAAAGTGTAACTGCAACAAATGATGGACAGAATGCTGAATGATTCGAACATTCTCCCACAGTCAAGAGATCTGTGTTAAATCCAATGTTCTTTTCCCCACTACGCCACCCCAGTTTGGACCCAGCCATATGCAAATCAGTCTTGACCCTGTACCTCATGGGAACATTCCAGACCGAACTGCCAAGCCAGGTACTCTCTGGACCCCAAAAAAAGCATCCTGGGACCAGTTTCAGGGTATGTCACTCCTCATCAGCCAGGCTACCTTGAATCGAGTGGCACGGTGAGCAAGGGACCCACGTCTGGGCATACCCATCCCACTTAGGGCGAAAAGTGTAAATGCAACCAAAGATGGACGGAATGCTGAATGATTCAAACATTCTCCCCCAGTCAGGAGATCTGGGTTAAATCCATTGTTCTATTGCCAACTACACCAACCCAGTTTGGACCCAGCCATATGCAAATCAGTCTTGACCCTGTGCCTCATGGGAACAGTTGAGACCGAACTACCAAGCCAGGTCCTCCCTGGACCGGAAACAAGCATCCTGGGACCAGTTTCGAGGTATGTCACCCCTCATCAGCCAGGCTAGCTTGAATCCAGTAGCACAGTGAGCAAGGGACCCAAATCTGGGCTTATCCATCCCACTTAGGGCAAAAAAGGTAATTGCAACAAATGATGGACGGAATGCTGAATGATTCAAACATTCTCTCCCTGTCAAGAGATCTGGGTTAAATCCATTGTTCTTTTGACCACTACGCCACCCCAGTTTGGACCCAGCCATATGCAAATCAGTCTTGACCCTGTGCCTCATGGGAACAGTCAAGACCAAACTGCCAAGCCAGGTCCTACCTGGACGGAAAACAAGCATTCTGGGAACGGTTTCGGTGTATGTCACCCCTAATCAGCCAGGCTAGCTTGAATCCAGTGGCACAGTGAGCAAGGGACCCACGTCTGGGCATATCCATCCCACTTATGGCGAAAAGTGTAACTGCAACAAATGATGGACGGAATGCTGAATGATTCAAACATTCTCCCCCAGTCAAGAGATCTGGGTTAAATTCATTGTTCTTTTGCCCACTACGCCACCCCAGTTTGGACCCAGCCATATGCAAATCAGTCTTGGCCCTGTGCCTCATGGGAACAGTCCAGACCGAACTGTCAAGCCACGTCCTTCCTGGACCGGAAACAAGAATTCTGGGACTGGTTTTGAGGTATGTCACCACACATCAGCCAGGCTAGCTTGAATCCAGTGGCACAGTGAGCAAGGGACCCACCACGTCTGGGCATACCCATTCCATTTAGGGCGAAAAGTGTAACTGCAACAAATGATGGACGGAATGCCGAATGATTCAAACATTCTCCCCCTGTCAAGAGATCTGGGTTAAATCCATTGTTCTTTTGACCACTACGCCACCCCAGTTTTGACTCAGCCATATGCAAATCAGTCTTGACCCTGTGCCTCATGGGAACAGTCAAGACCGAACTGCCAAGCCAGGTCCTACCTGGACTGAATACAAGCATCCTGGGAACGGTTTCGGTGTATGTCACCCCTAATCAGCCAGGCTAGCTTGAATCCAGTGGCACAGTGAGCAAGGGACCCACGTCTGGGCATACCCATCCCACTTAGGGCGAAAAGTGTAAATGCAACAAATGATGGACGGAATGCTGAATGTTTCAAACATTCTCCCCCAGTCAAGAGATCTGGGTTAAATCCATTGTTCTTTTGCCCTCTACGCCCCCCAGTTTGGACCCAGCCATATGCAAATCAGTCTTGGCCCTGTGCCTCATGGGAATAGTTCAGACCGAACTGTCAAGCCACGTCCTTCCTGGACCGGAAACAAGCATTCTAGGACCGGTTTTGAGGTATGTCACTCCTCATCAGCCAGACTAGCTTGAATCCAGTGGCACAGAGAGCAAGGGACCCACGTCTGGGCATACCCATTCCATTTAGGGCAAAAAGTGTAACTGCAACAAATGATGGACGGAATGCCGAATGATTCAAACATTCTACCCCAGTCAAGAGATCTGGGTTAAATCCATCGTTCTTTTGCCCACTACGCCACCCCAGTTTTGACCCAGCCATATGCAAATCAGTCTTCACCCTGTGCCTCATGGGAACAATCCAGACCGAACTGCCAAGCCAGGTCCTCCCTGGACCGGAAACAAGCATCATGGGACCAGCCTTGGGGTATGTCACCCCTCATAAGCCAGGCTAGCATGAATCCAGTGGCACAGTGAGCAAGGGACCCACGTCTGGGCATACTCCTCCTACTTAGGGCAAAAAGTGTAACTACAACAAATGATGGACGGAATGCTGAATGATTCAAACATTCTCCCCCAGTCAAGAGATGAGGGTTAAATCCATCGTTCTTTTGCCCACTATGCCACCCCAGCCGATTTAGATTTATTTGCATGTTAGTGTTTGGCAAATATATGTATCTAAAGAGGCCACCTTCATATATTCTTAGTCTAATTAATCCTTAGTTTATGACGCATGTACATTAATTAAATGCATTGTGAAAATGGGTCTTACTCGGAGTAGGCCTTGAGTTGACCGAAATCGTTTAAAAGTCTTTTTGCATATTCTGAATGCAATGCTCTTTTTAAAATGACCTCATGCTTTCCTTTATTTTGCAAGTTTCTTATTACCTTTGTTAGTTAGAGTTGCCCTTTGTTTAGATTGAGAAACTGTTTGATCATGAACGTTACCGTGGGTAGTACTGTGAGTGGAGAAGAGAGGGAGCCTCCTGTACCAGGCAGATCGGACTACAGATAATCCCAAGGTCATGCTGCTGTGTTCTTCTTTGTTCAGATATGGGAACTAAGAAACTATACTGGTACCAGAAGATGGTGTGTCCTGATTAGCTCATCAGGAGGGAGTTGGAGGGACAAAGCTTCTAAAGCTTTTGATTTTCAATTGTGCATCTCTTAGAAAAGTTTAGCAGATCATCTCCTGACTTCACCGGAGGAAGACTTTTTGTTTTTCACAGCTGATTTCCTGAAACTTGGTTCTCAAGTTTCTCTCCTGAATACCTATACCTATTTCCTTACTTTGGTTCAACTGATGCTGACACCTTCCATTTAGAATTTCCCTCACCACCCTCGATGACGTATTTAGCTGAGGGAAGTTCCTTTTGGAACCAATGTATATTCTGTTCTGTATTCTGTATCTGATTATATGTTGAATTTTCTTTTATAAAATAATAACTTCAGACTGCAGGAGCAAACTCATATATATGCCTACTTGATAAACTGATTTACTTATTTGATTAACTTGTAATTTTGACTACTTTGCTTATAAACTTTCATGGTTTTGACATTGTCTCCTCTGTCGTTCTAGTGAAGCCAAATTGGTTTCACTGTAATTGAAATGTGGTACTGATGCCAACTCCTTTCACACACTTTCAGTCAATAATTATAGGTCAAAACACCCAGCGACTCAACTTGTGCAACAAGTACACCAGATCCTACAAATATAAGAAAGTGCGCCGGATCAAACGTGTTAGTGACAATGCAACAGGGAGAGAAGGAATAGATGCACCAAAGCCTATAGGAAAGGGACTTGGACTCAGCCAATGCGGAACTCCACCACACATACCAAAAGCATAGCAAATAACCCCGCCACACATACAAAAAGCAGATCAAAATTTTGGATATTGTTTGAGTGAAGTAGACATGCTCACCATGTAGCCAATATCCCAGCAGCCCCTGATATAATAATTTGACAACTGTCTGTGTGGGGGGCTATGTTAGGGGGAAAGGGTAGTGACACACAGGGAATAATGAATGGTGCTGGAGGGAGACACAAAAGTTAGACATGAGTGAAAAAAGGGAATCTGGAAGGGGAAGCTTGCACTTGGAGCAGTTGACGGAGAAACCTGCAAGTGTAATATATATTCCCAAATGCAGTTCAGAGCAAGCACTCCTTTGGAGGTAGAAAGATACACCATAACAGCCAATAGCATTCCGTAGGAAAGAATTACTCCTCAGGGCTGAGCCAAAATGAGATTGACAATGCTTCATTCCAATGGCTCACAGAGACTTGTCAAAATAGCCCATGACTGAAAGGGGCAGACCCAAAGCCCAGACTAGGAATATTATAGACAATAGCTTTGTTTAACAGCTGTGATGTCAAATTCCAAACATTATGATGAGCACCGGGTCCCATGAGTGAACACACTTCAGTATTCTTATAAAGTTCCTGTTAATGTACATGTTTACTTATGTTAGAAAATGGAGACTGCATGCAGTACTTAATTTGTGCCCTGTACTTAGTTGCAGGTTGTGGGCACCAACACTTATTTTTTGGAGCAGGGCTTACTCTTCACTATCTAATTTAGACTGAGAGCAGGAGAGAGAAAGGCAGAAAATGGTGAAAAAAGGAGGAAGATAGAAAATCAGCCACACAAGTAAAATGTTGGGATAAAAATAATATACAAGAGTGAGAGGAAGTGTAGTGTGGTGGAAGAAAGGGGCATGAGGTGTAATCATGACAACGTAGCCTCCTAAAAAATAATTTGAGTTCCTACATGCATTCTTATATTTTAATCTTATTATTTTTAAGAAATGAAGCACTGGCTGCATGCACTAAAAAAGAACTGAAAAGGATGAGAAAAAGCTGCTGAGAATTCGGACACACGCTGACACTAAAGTTCATATCCTAGTCATGAAATTCATTGATGCACAATGAAGGTGCTTCTCATTGTGTAATACTGCTAAAGGCCGTTCGGCACAATTAAGAATACAGGCAGAGGGGGGGGCGTGGCTAGCAGCCGCGGAAGATGGCTGCCATGTAATTGAGCTGCGCTAGCTAACGGCGCAAATACCCTTCCAAATCCGTCAAAATCCAGAACTAATGGAATAAATCCAGTCGTCGGAGTGGTACCGGCAGCCTTACGCCTGACTGCAGCCCCCGCGGGTCGCTGGGTGACTCTGCAGCGGAGCTTGGAGACGGGCCGGTGGGCGGAATCAAGATGGCGCAGTCCATGTAGCCTGGAGCACGATCGTTGCGGGAGGTTTTCCGGCACTCAGCCAGTGGTTTGGGCTGACAAGTGAAGCTTTGCCCTAATCCATACGAGGCGCCCCTCTGGGAAGGTGGAGATGAGGCTGCTGAGCATGTGGCAGAAATCAAGACTTACGGATGGCATCGCGTGTGAGTACGAGTACGCGTATCGTTCCATCCAAGTGAAGCGGCACCTCTCTCTTTATTGACTGGGCAGGAGTCAGAAGTGGTGAGTGAGCGTGGTGGTCCAGACCTGCTGTGACTTTGGCTGGGGTCACTTTGATAGCTCACGCTGCACGTCTTCCCCTCCTCCTCATTGCCTGTGAACACGCGGGGGAGACACCCAGGGAGCCGTGTATGAAGCTGTTCAGCAGCCGGGAGGAGTGGGTGAATACATTGGGATCGAGAGGGCAGTGGATGTCTCCGGCGGAGCCTGGAATGGGGACAAGTGAAGAGCTGCACTCCCGTCTGGAGGATTGCTAGTGGGCACTCCCCCCGAATTAACTGCCTGAGTAGTAGCGTCTTGGACGTGCAGTACTCCCATATTTGCGCCTAAGAGTCACGGAGCTGGGGAGAGAAGACAACTATCACCGGGAGTGACACATACGACCGTGTTCACCCACAAGTATATGCTAATCGGTGTCATCTTGTACACGGTGAGCATGGGCCGCAACAAGGTGGTGGGGCCGGGGCAGGCCAACCAAATCGACAAGTATACGGTTGCCGTGGGCCATGAGGGTAGAGCTGCAGGTGGGGATCCACCATCGGAACAGGAAGAACAATCCCCGGACCCCTCCCTGAAAGACATTTTGAGGGCTATCACGGAATTACGAGGGACCTTAGAACCCAAGCTCGACTCAGTTATGGAAGAAGTAAATTTACTTGGAGCGGACTTTCGGAAAATGTCTGAGAAGGTGTCGGCGGTGGAGGCAGACATTGGGGGCCTGCAGTCCAAGACCAAATGCCTAGAGGAGCAAGTTTTGCGACTCACCAAGAACCAATCCGATATTTTTGCCCGACTTGAGGACCAGGAAGGGAGAGCCCGACGGAATAATATCTGGGTAGTAGGAGTACCGGAGGGTATGGAAGGTCCCTCCATGGATCTTTTCTTGGAGGACTTAAAATTCAACAAGTTAAAGCCCAAGCGCATGTCCACATTCTTTTCAATTGAGCAGGCCCACCGTGCGTTGGGGGGCCGCCTCGCCCGGGAGCGCCTCCGCGCACGATCATAGCCCGGATACTAAATTTTAGAGACAGAGATGCCATATTGCAGGCGGCACGTCAGCATGGGGATCTACATCATGAGAATGCAGTCATTCAGTTTTTCCCGGACTTCACGCTCCATGTCCAGCGCCAGCGACGTACGTTTGATGCTGTCAAGCGGGCCCTCTGTGAAGCCAAAGTGAAATATATTATGCTCTTCCCGGCAAAACTTAAAATCATTGATGAGGGAAAAACGTATTTCTTTGACTCACCAGCAGAGGCAAATGACTGGCTGGAAGGCTGGCGTAAAGTTGAACGTAAAGGTGGGAAGACTCAAGCGCCTTCCAAGACTGGTAGCACGGCTGAAAATCGGGAGACGGAGCATGGAACAGAGGGCCTTGAACAGCATCGCTGAACGATATTTGGTCCAGGAGATGCCTCTCCCCGCCGAAAGGATTGACGTTAAATGCTTCTTTTCTTGGGTCTGGGGTTGATAGGGAGGGGGGAGGTTTCCTTAATGACGCGGGTGGCGGGAGTTTCATCATCGAAATGAAGGGCTGCAGAGACATTAGTGGCGTTGCACTACAAGACTTTATCCTGAAAACATGGGATGCGTATACAAGGACTAAGTTACTCCTGAGATTTTCTTTAAGGGTCTAGTTGTATCCTACAGCGGTTAGATGAAGCTTCGCGCTGGCAGTTGGCACGCTGCCCCTTCTTTACTGTTTACTATAACACTGTTCGGGCGACAGGCACTCTGTGTGTTTGGGAGGTTTTTTACTCACCTAACAGGGTTGCAGGGAGGAGGGGGTTGGGAATGTTATTTAATGTTGTTTTGCATGTTTGCGTATGTGCTCATGACCACCGCAGTCGAACAGGTACAGCAGGTTGCCACAAAATGGCTCTGGGAGAGGGGAGGACTTCTAGGGGTATGCTCCTAGCTTTTGACGATGGGGGAACAGTCTAACACAAGGGTGTGGACCTGGAATGTTAACGGATTGGGCAATAAAATTAAGCCCACCCTTGTCCTCCAACACATTAAGAGACACTCCCCTGACGTAGTCTTGATTCAAGAGACACACCTAAAGGGTAGCAAGTGTAAAGCCCTGGAAAGATTTGGGTATAGGCTGGCAGCCCATTCTGGATTCTCCTCTGGGGCTCGGGGAGTCGGAATCCTGGTTCGTAATGCGCTCCCTCTACCCATAACCAACGTGTGGGAGGACGAAGCAGGCTGCAGTGTGGCAGCAGTGGGTAAATGAGAGGGGTGCACCATTGTGCTCTGTTCAATTTACGTACCCCCGGGACTTCATAGGATGACCCTCCTGAAGATCAGTTCCTTCTTGCTTGAGTTACCCTTGGGCACCCTACTGGTGGGTGGAGATACAAATGCCGTCATGGATCCAGAACTGGATCACTCTAGCTCTGGAGCAGGCAGGAGGGGAGAGCGTGATTTTGCAGACTTCATGACTGCCATGGGTATGGTGGACCTATGGCGCACACACAACCCCTCGATTAAGCAGTATACGTACTACTCTGCGCGACATGGCTCCTTCTCCAGGATTGACTACCTCTTCACACGGACTGACAGAGTGGACGAGTTTATAGACGCAAGGCATATGGCACGGGGCATTTCCAATCACTCTCCGGTAGGGTTGGCCATTAGGGGACCGCTCCTGGCTAGGGCAGCCTATCCGAGGATTGACCCCTGGTGTTTACGAGACCCGGAACTTTGAGACCGGCTCCGAGTAGGCTCGGAGCTCTACTTTCGGGAAAACAACGGGTCAGTGGCCTCGCACATAACAATATGGGAGGCCTAGAAAACGGTGCTGATAGGGCAGGCACAGGCTCTGATTGGCCCAAAAAAAAAGGACGAGGTGCTTCAAATTAGATCTTTGGAGCTTGAGATAGCAGAGTTGGAAAGGGATGCTGCTAACGACACCTCTAGTGAATTCAAGCATAGACTAGCTTTAAAGCAGCGTGAATTACGAACGCTAGCGGACTGTGAAGCGAGAGCGTATGCCCTCCCGACTCAAAATAGGGTGTACGATATAGGTGACAAGGCGTCAAAACTCCTGGCGTGGCTGGATAAATGGGATAGAGAACGCTCCTGGGTGACGGGAGTAATAGACAAGACGGGGATACTGCAGACAACAAGTTCAAACATAGCAGAAGTCTTTGCTGCACACTTTGAGAGGGTATATGCACCTGTCAGTACCAGAACCGAGACCGATTGCGAGGAATTCTTAAGAGACTTCTCCCTCCCCACGCTATCTGACGAAGCGAAGGCCACACTGGATGAGGACCTCACGAAGGAAGAGTTGGGAGGAGCCCTGGGTCACCTCAACTCCGGGAAGGCAGCAGGGCCCAATGGCCTACCAGTGGAGATCTACAAAAGTCAGGCTTTCATAATAGTACCACCACTGCTAGACATGTTGGTAGAGGCTCGAGAGTGGGGGTAGCTCCCGCCTGATCAGCGTGTGGCCACAATAGCAGTCATACATAAGGCTGGGAAACCGCCAAACCAGTGTGCGTCCTATCGCCCAATCTCGTTGATCAACGTGGAGGAGAAGGTGTTGGCCAAAGTGTTGGCGAATAGATTGGTACCCATTATTTCGGAGGTGATACATCCGGACAAATCGGGCTTCATGCCTAACAGAAGCACCCATCATAACCTACGGAGGCTCTATGGAGTGCTCCACCTCACTGAGCACCCTGAGACTCAACAGACGGCAGTGATGTCGTTGAACACATCAATGGCGTTCAACAGCATAGAATGGCCCTATTTATTTATGGTACTTCGCAAAATGGGTTTTGACCCCAATTTCTGTGGTTGGGTAAGACTATTGTATGAGAGTCCTAGGGCCCAAGTGCAAGTCAATGGGGTAATGTCCAGATTCTTCCAGCTGGGAAGAGGTACCAGACAAGGTTGCCCTCTGTCCCCATTGCTTTTTGCCCTTGCACTGGAGCCACTGGCGCACTGGGTCCGAAGAGATCCGATGATTTGGGGGATAGGGGCTCTGGGAGGATGGGAGGAACGAATTTCGCTCTACGCGGATGACATTCTCCTATACCTGGCAAGGCCATACTACTCGATGGCGAGAGTACTCCACATTTTTTAACTCTTTGGTAGCTACTCAGGCTACAATATTATTGGTCTAAATTGGTGGTGTTTCCGCTGTCAGGACCCCCCCAGGTTACCGGCAGGTTGTGAGGCCCCAGAGGTGAGAGAGGGGTTTAAATATTTGGGTATACACATTGTAAGAGATTGCGAGGCGTTTATGCGGAGTAACCTTGAGCCCCGTCTGGAACGCCTCAGTGCCGACATACGGCATTGTCGCACCCTCCCCTTGTCTCTAATGGGAAGGGGGCCCTGTTCAAAATGATGGCCCTGCCGCGCCTTCTTTACGCTCTCCAGAATACCCCCTATGTAGTGCCCCCAACAATTTTTAAAAGGATATCCCATGAAGTCAGAATACTGTTGTGGCAGGGAGGTACCCCCAGGATAGCATTGAACAAACTACAGCGGGGGTGTATGATGGGGTTTAGCGGTCCCAGATATTAAGCTGTACTACTGGGCCTCGCAGCTGCTGGTTATAAATGATTGGGTGTATGCGTACCTGAATGAACCTGCGTATAGAGTGGACAGAGCTGCTATGCTCAGGGGCCACTGGGCACAACTCTTGTACTCCCGAAAGAGGCGTCTGGAGTGCCCACCGTACACAGGAGTAGTCGTGGAGTGTTGGAGGGAAGCCAATAGACTGTTAGGTTGGACCGGGAAGTTGACCAGCCGGACCCCACTGTGGGAAGGGGAGCTCCTGAGAGGTGTAGCAATCTTAGAGGGCTTCGGAAACTGAAAATTGATAGGCATTGAACATCTGGGGGATGTCTGGAGAGGGGAGGCTCCACTAGCATTTGAAGACTTGCAGCAAGAATACGCTTTGCACCACATGCAACAATATCACTACCTCAGACTGACGCATGCCCTATGAGGTTACCCTACGAGGTTGCATCCAACATGGCACCCCCTTACCAGACTACTCACCTCTTGAGGACAGACTGCTCCAAGACCCTATTCCGGAAAAACCAACCTCCACAATATACCGTAAGTTAATGAAAAACATTTCGGGCCCCCTGGTGACCTTGAGATCAACATGGACTGACGACATAGGAAACATGGACGACACAGACTGGCAGGAGGCAATACAGAGCCCTAGAGAGATCGCAGTTTGGACAAGGTTCTGATTGGTGCAACTTAAGATACGACACCGTACCTACTACCCACGCACATTTTTACATACATGGGGCAAAGTACACACAGCGCTTTGTGTTAGGGGGTGCCAGCAGGAGGGTAGCTTTTTTCACATTCTATGGGAATGTCAGGTGATAGCAAGATATTGGGAAGGCGTCACGGAAGTAATGTCAAGGGTCTCTGGAGTGACCGTCCCTATGAATGCCAAATGGCTTCTCCTGATGGTCACGGGCGATTTGGACTGGCCCAGGTATACGTGAATATGGCTCGCTCTTGCAGCGGTGATTGCCAAAAGGAACATTGCAAGGAGGTGGGGAGTACCTTTGCCTCCATCCTTGCAAGAGTGGGAACGCGACCTTGATTGGTGCCAACAAGCTGAAGAAACGGTATATAAAAGCAGGGGGGGTGTTAAAAAGTGTGAGAAAATATGGTTGCCATGGCGTAAGTATAGAGCAGGGCTGGAGATTGAGGAATTAACACAGGATGGATGTGATCAAGATGGAGCAGAGACCTGACTTATTACAATGTCTTATATATCAACTGTATGTATGGTCTGCCACATGTTGGGGGTTATTTGGACTGGGTAGGACCCAAGTCCTCACACCTCTCTGGGTCCAAAAGGGTTGAGATATTAAGAAGTCAACCATGTACAGATTGCAATAACTGTTGGTTTGTAGGGTCATATGAGCAAAAGTTAATTAAAAAAAAAGAATACAGGCAGAGGTATACCTCCTGAATACAAGTGAAGAAAGGAAGCGGAAGCTTGGCACAGGAGATAAAGTCCATTCTTCAGCTAGAGGGTTTGGTGTTTGTGGATTTTTGTCCCTCTCAGGTACAGCATTCACTAGACAATAAAGTGGAACTACATCATTTCCACTTAGTGCCTTTGTCTTAGATTCATTTTTAGGTCTGGCTTTGCTGAGACCTTTTAATTTAAACTATACATATATTTATATATATATATATTCACTGAAAAAACCATAGGTTTCAGGCACGTTATAGTTAGAAATTAGCATTTAAAAAACCTTAGAAATTCACTGAAAAAACCATAGGTTTTAGGGAAAGTTATAGTTAGTTGGACATTTCACTCATACAAAACCAGAGAAATTCCCCCGTTATAGTTAGTTGAGCTAACTATAACTCGCGCCCCCACAATGCACTGCTGATGACGTCACATATGACATCACTCATGACATGGTAAGTGACATCACTGATGACATCACTGATGACATCTCAAATGACATCACTGATGACATCACTGATGACATCATCTAGTGACTGTGTGTTTCTGTAAAGTTTAAATATGTTTAATATATATAGGGCAAGGCATATTGAAGAATGAGTGGGTGTATAAGTGTCTGAATGGATGACTTAGTAGGTGTGTGACTGACTCTATAAGTGAGTGATTAAATGTATCTTACTGAATGCACGGGTTAGTGACTAAACTGTGTTATAGTCTGTATCCGTCTGTCTGTTGGTGTGTAAGCGGCTGCATGGGTTTGTGAATAGCTACATGAGTGTCTATATGGGTTATTGATTGTGTGTCTGACTATCTGTTTGGATGCCTGAGTGTTTGTATGGGTGGGGTGTGTGTGACTCTGTGCATAGATGTCTGAGTGGGTGATTCACTGGGGGCATGGTTTCAAGAGTGCATCTGTGATGGACTGTATGGGTGTGTGAGTGTGTGTATGGGTGTGTTAGTGAGTGAATGTATGTCTCAGTGGTACATGTGTGAGTAACTACATATGTGAAAGGCAGTATATATGTGTGTTGGAATATATAACTAGCTATAAGTGAGAGTGTGTGATTATGAGAGTGACTGTATGGATGAGTATGTGCTTGTATCAGTGATTGTATAAGAGCGTAAGAATGTCCTAGTATTTGTATGAGTAAGTGAGCTGGTGTGTGTATAACTGTATAGGTGAGTAAATGGGAGTGTGATTAATTATTTGCATGACTGACTAGGTGTGTGAGTACCTCTATGGATGAGTGGTGGTGTGTGAGTGTCTATATAGGCGTATGAGTGCATATG